>CATIWK010286443.1:0-23873 GCA_949634005.1 Mallotus japonicus
TTGCCGTCCCGATAAAACCGAAACCGAGAAAAGTAGAGTCGGCGTTTCTGAACGCATGCTCTCAACACCAAACAATAAAAATGATTCAACTAAAAGTTGTCCAATTTTTGCACATAACAAAAGAACAAATTCTCCCAAAAAATGAAAAAATAAAACCGAAACCGCCCAAAATAGAATTGGACAAAATCAATTCGAGGACAAATGAAAAGGGACATCGCATAACAACCAAGTAAAAGGACTGAGAAAGAAGGGAAAGAAAATAAATAGAGTCGGCAATGAAGAAGAAGAAGAGAGGCAGTGAAGAAGAGAAAGCTGCTGGAACAAATGACAAAATCAAAAGGGAGGCGGTGTAGAAGAAGTAGGGCAGGAGGCGGCTGCTGGAACAAATGAAAAAGAAAGGGATAGAATAGGGTTTCAAAAGCCAAGGGCACATGAAATGACGAATTTGTCTTTAAAACGGTGGCGTTTTTTAAAGGGAATGAGGGCGTTTATGGAAAACTAAATAAAAGCATGAGAAGGGCTGTGGGAACGGTTTCATTTTCACCCAGGACGCAAGACCATAATAATTAATAATTATGATAATTAATAATTTAATAATAATACTACATACTTTTCAAAATAATAATAATAATAATACTACATAGATTTTTATTTATCAAAATTAGTTTCAAATTCTATATAGTAATTTTAATTATATAAATTTAATATTATATGAGTTTATTTATGAATTTATTTACAAATTATAATTAAAATTTTAATATTAATACTAATTTGTATAAAAATTATTTCATTTCATCATCAATATATAAATTTTCCTTATACTAAAATACATGTTTATTGAACAAAAATTAAATAAAATAGAAAAATAATTTCTGATTAAAAAAATAAATTAAAAATTAGAAAAGAAAATTTATAAAAATCCAAAACTGAAGGAGAAAAATTAATACATAAAGATTCTTTCAATTTTTAATAATTCGATATTTTTATTTTGAATACCAAATCTAAAATTAAGAATTACGATTTTAAAATTTCAATTTTATAATAAAATGACGTATCTAATAATTTAAATTTTATTAATTTTATAATTTTATAATAAAAATACTTATTTTGTTTAAAAGTATTTATTTGAGTTTGTAAAAGAAATATGAATATATTGTTAATTAGTAATTTTTCAAATGATATTTTATTAATTTTATGTATTTATCTTAACTAATTTTTATTTTATTGTAAAATATTTATAAAAAACACAATAACTTGTTAGAAGATGCTTTGTGCATATCGCTGCTTGCAAAAGCAACAGACAAGGGTGAGACGAAAGGGTGAGGGTGAGGGCAATAGAAGTAGAAGAAGATGATGATGAACGATGTGGGTGATGGTGATGGTGGCGGTGAGATGAGAGAGACAGTGGAGTAGATGATGGCTGCTCAGGTTGAAGTTTGAACAAGTGAAGGAAAAGAAAAATTAGGTTAGGTTAAGGGATTTGTCAGAGTTATCAAAGCTACGTAGTTTAATAAGTTTGAACAAGTGATGCTATTGAATCAAAACTACGTAGCTTTGGAGTTTTATTGTTATAGATACATAAATTGTGTTTTAATTAGTTAATATTAAAATTTATGATGTACTATTTGTTAGTTATAGATATTATGCTATTTATATATTATTTTAAATTTACATTACTTAATATTAATTAATATTTATTTATTACTTTAAAATACAAATATTAACACAATTTTGTATATATATTATCCTAGAAATTTATTATTAGTTAGTTTATAGACATTATGCTATTTAAATTAGGGTTAAATATAAATTAATAAATATTTAATAAATATTTTATATTAATTAAAACTATACTTAATATGCATATATGTAACATTTCATATGTAATTCATATATTACTTAATATATAAATATATAATTATTATTAGATAGCATATGCTAAATCAATTATATAACATTTAAATTGCTTCTAGTACCAAAACTACGTAGTTTTGAATCCATACTAACACTAATTCACGTCAAAATAGTTAAGATCAATATGAAATTTTATACTAATTTTGTCAACATGAAATAATAATTAATATTTAAACTTCAAAATAAATTAATATGCAATTTTCACAACTTAAAAATAATATTTAAAAAAACAATATATATATTTTATAAATAAAATAAATATTAATTAATATTTTTAAAAATGATTAAACTTTGAATTAAATTCCAATAAAATTTTGAAATTCAAAATTTAGCGACGACATAGTGAGGGAAATGAAATCCATCGCTAATTTAGCGACTGAAACTCAATTAGCGACGGATTCCCTCGCTAAATTAGTGACGGATTTACATTTCCGTCGCTAAATTACCGACGGATTAACAATTCCGTCGCTAATTTAGCGACGGAATTGAATTTCCATCTCTAAATTAAATCAAATTAGTTTTTTAGATACATTCCGTAGCTAAGGTGATTATTTCGTCGCTATTTTGCGACGGAATTTTCCGTCGCTAAGTCGGCAAATTCTTGTAGTGTCCCTTATTTTTTGTTAATTATATATTGACAAGTGGTATTCTCATGCCTTTATTAATTCATTTACTTCAACTACCCAACTATTCATCTTTTCCATTAAATATAGTGTACATTATTTCATTATTCCTTTATTTTATTAGATTAAAAACTCTTAAATTCCTATTTATTTAGTCAATTTAAAAACTTTGAGTTTCTATTTATTTAAGTCATTAATATATATCTACTTCAACTATCCAACTATTCATTTTCCATTAATTTATGGTGTAAATTGTTCAAATATTTCTATTTATTTTATTAAATAAAAAATTCTTAGTTTTCTATTTATTTTATTTAAATTATTACAAATGTTTATGTCCCATTATTTTTTAAGATAGTTAAAGAGTTATTATATCCATCACCATTATATAAATATCTATTTTAATACTTAAGATTCTATATTACTTTCATTATTTAGTATCACTATCTTTATTTTTAAGAATTGAAAATAAATAAATAATTATTAAGAAAAATTATTTTTAAATAGCTTTTCTAGAAACTTTATTTCAACATTTAAAAAATATGTGTAAATTAAATTATTTATTTCTCCCACACATCGTATGGGCTAATGTCTAGTTACTTGTAAATTTTGGAGGGTGGTTTTATATTTTTTAAATAACAATAAAAATAATAATAATAAATTTTTAAAAATAGAGGACGCTCCAAACTAGAGGTGTCAAAATGGGTAATGACATGTGAACATGATTCGCATAATACGTAAAATTAGCGAATTTGGGTTGAGGTTAAATGAGTTCGTGTCAGAAACGGATCAACCCGTTTATGACATGGTTTAACCAGATCGTGTTACGAGTTGACACGTGAACCCATTTACAACCTGTTTAGATATATGTGTCGTGTTGCATCATGTCAACCCGAAAAGATACGACACGATCCATTAAAAATTTCATATAATTTTAAATAATAAATTAGTCATTCATTGCAAGTTTTTTATAAAAATAATAATAATATTGTATTATGCAAATTGATAAATTATAGACATTATTTTTAATTTTTTTTTGTGAAAAATAATATTTTTATATATTATAAATGTTATACATGTCAAATGGGTCGTGTTAAATTTTATGACCCGCACAACCCATTTAAATAAATGGGTGTAACCCGTTTAATTTTCTTGTTGTGTTAGGGTTAAAATATTTGAACATGATTAATAAATGAGTTGTGTTCGTGTTGACCCCAATCATGTCACCAAAGTGGGTCAACTCCACATGAACATAACCTACCAACCCGTTTTGACACCCCTACTCCAAACCAAAGAACTATCACTATGATTTGTAAAATTATAATCATTATTCAAAAGAGATTTGATTTCGAATTCCAACACAATAAGTAATAGAGAGTGTGGAATCGATGCTCCCAACTATGGGGTTAGCATGAACGGTTAAAAACAATTATTTTAATCATATTTGGCAAAATGGACTGTAAACTGCCAGGCAAATGCTCCATCGTTTTACATGTGATTCTAGGGTGTCAAAATAGGTCATGACAAGTGAACACGATTCGCCTAATACACAAAATCAACGAATTAGGGTTGAAGTAAAATGTGCTCGTGAGGTTTAATCAAATCGTATCGCGGGTTGACAAGTGAACCCATTTAATTATACATGTCGTGTTGGGTCGTGTCAACCCAACATGACATGACCCATTAAAAATTCATATAGTTTGTTATGATTTTAATTAATAAATTAGTCATTTATTGTAAATTTTTTTATAAAAATAATATTTTTTTAATTGTATTATACAAATTGTTAAATTATAGATATTGTTTTTAATTTTTTTGAAAAATAGTATTTTTATATATTATAAATGTTATCTAGGTTAAATGGGTCATGTTGAATTTTATGACCCGCATAATCCATTTAAATAAATGGGTTACACGTGTCTTGTTTGTGTAACCCGTTTAATTTTCATGTCATGTTAGAGTTGAAATATTTGACACGATTATTTAATGGGTCGTGTTCGTATTGACCCTAATCGTGTCAATAAAGTGGGTCAATCCGACACGAACATGACCTACCAACCCGTTTTGAAACCTGAAAGGAGGACAGAGTAGGCAATTACCATACCTCATTTAACACATTGATAATGGTTTTCTTGCCTTGAAACTGAATTTATTGTCTTTATCTTTTACAGAGCTTGGAGTATCTCCAACCCACTCTTTATTTTACCTAAAAGTGATTGTAAAAAATAAAATTTCAACCCACTCTCTAAATCTAAATTATAGATTAGAGAGTGAGTCTGACTCATGTAGATAGCCAAAAAAAGGTTAATACACGTCTATTTTCTATAATATCCTTATTTTCTATTGGCCTTGTAAAGAGTGCATTGAATAGGAAAAAAGAGGAGAAAAAAATTAAAATTAAATGCTTTTGGGATAAAACAAAATGAACAGTAAAATATAAAAAGTGCATTAAATTTAAATAAAATTATTTACTCTTTATATATTTATAAAAATCCATGACTTGGTTTACTTTTATTAACTATTTTAAAAGTTCTAATTAAATATCTTTAAAGTTTTTAAAAGTTATAATTGAATATCAAGTATTTACAAGTCCTAATTAAATACATCCCTTGAGAAACAGTGGAAAATAGTAAAACAAAGCATCTACAATTATTATAAAAAGATAGCATAGAGAGAAAGCAGTGTCATCATCGTCGAAGAAAATGTTAAAATCAAAGCTATAAGAGCTCTGCCACCAGAAAAAATGGAACCTATCGGAGTACATCATTTCTAAGTAAGGTTCAACTCACGAGCCTGTCTTTCACACTACCGTTACCGTCAATGGCCTTTCTTTTTCCTTTATTTATACTGCCAAATCTTCTAAACTTACCCAAAATGAAGCCGCTAGAATCGCTCACTACGCCATCTCAATCTTTCCTTCTCCTTCTCATTCTCCTGCTGGTAAATTTCATGCTAAATAACCATGCTTAAAGCTTGTTTTGTTTCATTTTATTTCTCCAGAGTTTCCCCAGGGTGTTTTGAATTTGCCAAACATGCAAAATTAGTGAATTAGGATTGAGGTTAGATGGGTTCATGTCATAAACGACACAGTTTAATCCAATCGTATCGCGGGTTGACACGTGAACCCGTTTAATTATACGTGTTTTATTGGGTCGTGTCAACCCAACACGACACAACCCATTAAAACTTCATATATTTTGTTATGATTTTAATTAATAAATTAGTCATTTATTGCAAATTTTTTTATAAAAATAATATTTTTATAATTTTATTATGCAAATTGTTAAATTATAGATATTATTTTTAATTTTTTTTAAAAATAGTATTTTTATATATTATAAATGTTATACAGGTTAAATGGGTTGTATTGAATTTTATGACCCGCATAACACATTTAAATAAATGGGTTACATGTGTTGTGTTCATGTAACATGTTTAATTTTTGCATCGTGTTAGGGTTGAAATATTTGACACGATTATTAAATGGGTTGTGTTCGTATTAACCCTAATCGTGTCAACAAAGTGGGCCAACCGACATGAACACGACCCACTAACCCGTTAATTTTGACACCTGGAAGGAGGACAGAAAAGGCAATTACCATACCCCATTTAACACATTGATAATGGTTTTCTCTTTATCTTTTATAGAGCTTAGAGCATCTCCAATCAATTCTTTATTTAACCTAAAAGTGATTGTAAAAAATAGAATTATAACCCACTCTTTAAAACTAAATTATAGATTAGAGAGTGAGTTTGACTCATGTAGAGAGCCAAAAAAGGTTAATATACGTCTATTTTCTATACATATCATTATTTTCTATTACCTTTTTTATCTTGTAAAGAGTGCATTGAATAGAAAAAAAAGGAGGAAAAAATTAAAATTAAATATTTTTAGGATAAAACAAAATGAATAGTAAAATATAAAAAGTGCATTAAATTTAAATAAAATTGTTTGCTTTTTATAGTTTAATAAAAATCCATGACTTGGTTTACTTTTATTAACTATATTTAAAGTCCTAATTAAATATCTTTAAAGTTTTTAAAAGTTAGGATTCAATACCAAGTATTTAAAAGTCTTAATTAAATACACCCCTGGAAAAATAGTAAAACAAAACATCTACAATTATTATAAGCAGATAGCATAGAGAGAAAGCGATGTCATCATCTTCGGAGAAAATGTTCAAATCAAAGCTACAGAAGCTCTGCCACCAGAAAAAATGGAACCTACCAGAGTATTTCCCCAGAGGAAACTAAACACGTAAAATAGGTCATGACACGTGAGCATGATTCGCCTAACATGCAAAATTAGCAAATTAGGGTAGAAGTTAAATGGATTCATGTCATAAACGACACAATTTAATCAAATCGTATCGCGGATTGACACGTGAACCTGTTTACAATGAGGGTTCATGAACCAGCGGTTTCGGTTTATAATACTTTAATTTTATTATATCTAAAACATAATTCTTACCTTTATAAAAAAATTATGTCTTTTATTTTAACTAAAATATCACTCCAAAAGCATGTAACTTCTCAAATATTTTTATTTTTTAATTAATTAATTAAATTATTATTATTACTATACATACTGAAAATATAAATAGGGGTGGCCATAGTTCATGAACCGGCGGTTCCGGTTCATAAACTGCGGGTTCACAGTTCCACCCCTGTTCAAGGCTAGTTTCGGTTTGGTTTGTTGTTTCATCTAGTTCAATAACCTAATATTTTTTTATCCCTGAACCAGCCCCTTCCTCAATTTCGGACCTGTTCGAACCGGTTCTAAATTTGACCGGTTTTAGTCCCGATTTAATTGGGCCAATTTCAGGCCCGAATCTGCCTGTGACTAGCTCTAAATATAAATGTACTCATAATAAAAAGTCAAATAACCTCTCACTTTTATATTTGATTAATTTATAGTTTAAATTTATTAAAATTATTTAATTAATGATTTAAAATATAAATTATTTGCAACCCATACAAAGTGCCGATTGACGACTATTATACATTAAATATTGAGTTATGAAATTATTTTAAAATTTGACAAGTGTTCCTTCTCATAATTTAACATTCACTTCTAAAATCTTATATATTGAGTTATTAAAATTCACAAAATTTGTTTATAAAAAATATTTAAAATTTTATTTCAAAATATACATATTCTATTTTATATAAAATACTCTAATTCTATTACATTTAAAACATTACTCTTCTTTTACATAAAAAAAATACTATGTCTTTTAACATCCATTTTCAACTATTTTTATTTTTCTTTTCTTTTATTTATTCTATGACTATTGTTATTAATGTAAATATTAAAAATATATATGTACTCTTAATAAAAATATTAAAATAAAATTATTGCAATAATTTTTAATTTTATATTTAATTAAATTATAATTATAATTTATTAAAATTATTTAGTTAATTATTTTAATATATATATATATATATCTTTCGTGTAAAATGTGAATTCAGAACGAGTATTATATGAACAATAACAAAAATACTTTCTTAAAAACAAAAAATACTTATCATAAATTCATAATCCACTTTTTTTTTTTTCGAGAATTCATAATCCACTTAGAAATTATAAAAGTTCTGAAAAGCTATATATAAACACCTATCTTTCATAGACAAAATATAAATAAAAAATAATTTCCAGTTCAAAAAAATATATATATAAATAAAAAATAATTTTATTGAAAATAAAACGACTTTATTGGTAACTGGACCAATGATATGATTATATCAATGATGGAAAATTAGTCTACATAGATTGCCTATTGCCCTACTCTCAACAATTAAACTAAAACTAATTAAATATACTATTAATCTTTTTTTTTTTTTGAGAAGGCTATTAATCATACATACCTTCTCAAAATAATTTTTTTTTAATAAATTACGGTCGCCCTTTGAAATTTAACCAAATTCACTAATCTATTCTTATAGTTTTAAAAGTCAACTAATAATTATTTAAATTTGATTTTATTAACTATTTTTTTTCTTCGTTAACTAAATATTCCGTCAAGTTTAATATTTTTATTGTAAACTTGAGGAGTATTAAATTAGCTGAATGAGAAAATAATTAATAAAATTAAACGAATTATTTAATTGACTTCTAAAAAAACTGGAATGAACTAATAAGTTAGAATAAATCTCAAAAATTGTTAGTAAATTACTCTATTTTTTTTAATTCAAGTAATAAATGAAATTCAAAGAATTTTAACTAATAATGTGATTAAAATAAAACTATAAAAATAATAAAAAATTTTAATACCTTTGAGCACTTGGCCTGGTGGCCAAGTGTTTAAGGGGATGGGTGGAGGTTGGGGGTTCAATTTCCCACTCCCCCATTAAATCCTTGGGGCTATGTGTGTCCCGAAATACTTAAATGTTGAATTTTCCGTATAGAGCTGGTTAGTTCCAGCCACGGGATTGGTTCTATTTAAAAATTGATGGTGTTAATCATCCTCCACTTTTCTGACAAAAAATAAAAAATAAAAAATAATTAATACCCTACAATTCGAATAATTCCATCATTAGTTAAATTTATTATATCAACAGTATGAGGTAGCAGTAGCACCTATATATATATTATAATAATCTAGTGGCAGAAATGCAATTTATGCTAATCCACAAAATTAACCTAATCTACGTGGCAGCCTAGGGTGCAATCTCCATCTCCCAAAAAAAAAAAAAAAAAGCCGAATTCAACCGAACCGAGCGCATCTGCATCGTCCACACACTCTCAAACACTCTCACTCACTCACTCCTCTTTTTCGGTCATTTCCAACCCTCTCCCTTTCTTTCCGGTGGTTAATCACCGGCGAGAAAGAACGCCGGAATCTGACGTAATGGATGCCGGAGTGACGTCATTCAGGTCAATACTCGATAAGCCCCTAACTCAACTAACTGAAGAAGACATTTCTCAGCTCACACGAGAAGATTGCCGCAAATACCTCAAAGAAAAAGGTTACCTTTATTTCTATTTTTTTTCAACTTTTTTTCCTCCTTGATTTTCGCCATATTTTCCGGTAGCTGTGAACTCGTGAGGCAGCTGACACGTGTCTCCATCTTCCTCCCTTTTTCTTTGAACCTCGTTACAAATGTCCGTACAGGAATGCGAAGACCTTCCTGGAACAAATCGCAAGCGATCGAGCAAGTAATCTCTTTGAAAGCTCTTCTTGAAACTAGTGAAGATTCCGGTGCCGGCGCTCTCCGTAAAATCTTGGTTTCTAAACCTCTGGTGAGAAGTCTCTGTTCTTTTTTACTTATTTATTGATTGAATGTATTTAAGAAATTTTTATTTTATTGTACTTGCTTTTAGGTTACTTCAAATTCGGCTGATTCAGCTAAGGAACCGAGCGATACGAACAACAATAACTTAGTCTCGGTATCGGTGGATGAGGCAGCAGCTCCGCCCTGCCGCCAAAATGATTCACCCAAATCTGCTACTCCTCCGGCGCCGCAGTTGGATTGCCATCCGGAAGAGGCCGATAATAAAGCCATTTCTTCAAGGTTATTTGTGAATTTTTTACTTTAATATTTTTGCTATTATGCGCTTTTAGTTGTGGTGTTAAATGTTAACTGGTTTAGTTGTTTTTAATGGATTGACCTTAAAAAAGGCTTTTTTTTTTTTTTTTTTACTACAATTTCATGCTTGAGATATTTTGAGATTAGTTTTTACTCGTGGGGCTTTTTCTTGTTTTGTGGTTATTGACCACAAATTGTATAATCTCTGACTATGATGAGGCACGAGCTTATGCAAAGGTCACTTGGTGTCTCGGCACCTCGATTGATCCACCTCCATTAGCAAGTCTAAAGGCACTTTTCATGCTTACCCTGTGCATTCATGAATCACTCCCTAGGCGTTAACCACAACTCCACTGGATCCTGGTGATGGGGTGTGGAGCAATCCACCTATCACTTGGAGCAACCCTTGCAATTAGTTATGTTGACCAATTGCCCTATTTTTTTTTATTTCATTTAGATATATTCTCAAGACAATGCTAACATACTAGGGCTTTGTTTCATTCTTTTTGAATTATGGCTTCAAATTTGGGATTTGAGACCTGAAAGGTTGGATTTTGTTAAGTTGTATTTCTTCTGAATTAGAAGGGAAGTGCTCCCCACGATAATAGTAATGTTGAGAAGTAAGAAGTTTTTTCTCCTTTTTGGGAGAAAGGAGATTGAGGGGTTTGAGAAGAATGGTTGTTAGCATAGAGATCAAAACACGTATTTATTGGATAAATTTATCTGTGGACAATACAACTTTGCAACACTATGGTTCTTCAAGTGTGCTTTATTATTTTTTTTTTTCTGATCACTTCGCTGTTGCAGTTTCTTGTTCATTGATTATATTGATATGACATGCCAATCAACGCATTAATATTTCTTGAAACTGGGTTGTGCCATGTGGTTGCTGATTATCCTTATCTCCATTCGTCTTTGACTTGAGAATTTGAAAATGTGGCCACAGAAGTCCTGGTGCAACAGATGGATTGGTTGGGCAAATGACAATTTTCTATTGTGGAAAGGTGAATGTGTATGATGGAGTCCCACCTTATAAGGTAATGAAGCTTATCCTTTGCATGGATACCTGGAGATACCTACTCTGATAGCATGCTGGCCTTCCAATGCGTCCAAAATATATGGATTTGCAGGCCCAGGCAATCATGCATCTTGCAGCAAGTTCGATTCAATCACCTTTGGATGATCCAATTTGTAAACCTGCATTTGCATATCCGTATCATTTACAGACCCCAAGTGACAAACATGTTTTTATTTCTTCTAATGCTGCGATTGCTCCAACCACACCAACAGGTATGGTTTTTACCATGGAAGTTTTTGCTGGTTGCTTTTTTAAACCTCATAAATTTTGTGGTTAGATTATGTTTCTGAGAATTTTATGAGCTAAATTGGATGCCACTAGAGCTGGAGATGTAAACAGAAAGGTCTATCAGCATATGTTCTTCACACAAGCAAAAGAAAGGATTACAACTTTCTCAAAAGCTAAATTTGTAGCAGTTGTTCAAAGTTTCTGAATATGTTAAAATTTTTTTTCAGATGTTGGTTTTGAAAGCTCTGAACAGAATCTAATTCCACTTAACCTTGATATCGATTTGAAAATGGATCATTTGACTAGAATGATCTAAAAATCAGTGGCTTTTTATGTAATGTTGCTGAAGTAAATGGTCTATGAATTGACTTTACAGATAAGATGACAGAATATTCTCAGCAGTGCAGGGAGAAAGGGAATGTAGCTTATGACCATGGTAATAACTCATAAGCTATGTTATCAAGAATAAGATATTTTGCTTGTTTTTAAAATAGGTGGCAAAAGCATATGTTTCAGTAAAATACTTATCATGAGGTTTTGGTACAAGTGGATGTGAATATCATACTGAGGTGACTGAAGACTCATTTTTCTTAAAACGACATCTTAACTGCCAAGGAGGTTGCACAACTTATTAGTCCTGAGCAATTTAAAGTGCTTTTTTTTGACTGCCTTGAGAGTGGTTTAAAAGACATGAAAAATAAATAAAAGAGGCATACTCATGGAAACTAATTACATCTGATGTTGCCAAAAATTATATGCTGTTTTTACTGTCTTTTTGGTGCATTTATTAAATACATCATTCGCTTAGCACGATCTTATATCAGTTAAGCAGGTAAAATGCTGAATATTTCTTGATGTTTGCATGGCCTTTTAACACTGTTTAATTTCTTTTTTCTTAAAGATGCCGAGGGCCAAGCAAACCGAAAAATGTCATTGCAGAGATATCTGGAGAAGAAAAAGGATAGGTAACTCGGTGACTAATATAGTCCATCGATTACCTGGTATTTTACATACTCTAGTTATTGCAATGCTATTCTGACACCATCACATTCCTTTTTGTCCTAATGCATATACTATCATTAGGGGAAGGTTTAAGAGCAGGAAAAGTTCAGGTTCCACAACATCTGGGTTGGATGTGTATCTGAACCATCAAGTGGGGGCACATATCTCAAATGAACAATCAACCAGAAGCAGCACAAACTCTCCTCCGCAGCCTGGTGCACCACATAACTCGTGCAACTCAGCTGAAGATCAACCAAAGCGTGGTAGTTTCTCTGTTGATCTGAATGAGGGTAGGCTGCAGACTTCTTCATTGCATGTTTTATGATGCTTATGTTAAATCGTGTTACTGATTGTTATTGAAATATTGCTGTCCAGCATATGGGGTTGCCCAGTTGTTTGTTAAGATTCCGAAGAATGATTAAATAAAGATATGTTTTCATAAATACCAATACTCATTTTTCAAGAGTCCTATAACATGATCAATACGTCAGTCAAACCATGTGTCTTGGTTGTACCTATACCAATGTTAAGCATTTGAAAATGGGTAAAAAATCTAGTTTGTGACGCTAGTGATATGTAGTCTGAAGGTAATTCCAGAGCATTCGTATAAATTGATGTTTTATAATAAATGCATGTGAAGATGGTTCATGTATTAATATTGGTGCTCTGCAGATGTCCAAGAACGTTGACATGCTGTATGCAAATATACAGTGCTTGAGACAGCCAAGTGTACCATCTTCAAACAATCAGTATTTATCTAAGGAAAAGACAGACCTAACAGTGTTCATCAGCATATCTGCGCGTTACAGCTGCTAGTTGAGAATGAAGGAGGTTTATTTAATTTTATTCTTCTTTCTAGGAAGCTCCCTGTTTCTAGAGATGGCTACGAGTTCAAAAGAATTACAGTACTTTGGCGACGAGGGATTTCAGTCTCAGATGATCAATTTTTGTACTAGAATCATGATCCTGAGGAATAGGAATTTCCTTTGTGTCTAATTGTAATATCACCCGGGTTGAGATGAGTTGAGATTAGCAGCTATTCTCTATACATATATAATGTAAATTTAACCCTACTGTAACGCGTTTTGCTGTGCTTCTCTAGTCTCTACATCGTTTATCTTTTAATCTATGATCCAGCAAAGCATTAGGTTGTTGTTATCATCGAAATAGCTTAGACCCAACATAGTAGTATGAGCCAGTCGTTGGTCATCGTATTCATTTATACAGGTGATGTTACTCTTGTTTGTTTTGACAAAAAAATGACAGGCTTTGGAAATTTTTTCCGATCATTGTCCACTTCAGATTTATGTGAAAATTTGAGGGATAGGGTGGAAGCAACGCCTTTGGATTACCAGAAAATGCCAAAAGCGATATTGTTGTTACTGTTACGATTTGATTTGAGCACGAAAAACCACTCGCACCACAAATAACAAGAATGGAAAATGGATCCTACACGTGTCTGGTGACTGTAAGCAGTAGAGAACTTGACAAGAATTTGGTGTATATTTTAAGGTCAGCAACCCGCCCATATTCTTTTTATTCGGGTCAAAGGCCTGAGGATTGAGTTCCGGTCTCTTGCTTGCTTAGTCATGGCTATCGAGGTCAGCTCTTCTATATCCTTTCACTAGAATTTTAGCTTACCATTTCAGTTTAAAATACAGAAGATTAATTTGAGGTAGTTGCAGGCGTGGTTCATGGACCAAAGCAATGAAGATCAGAGGCTCCCACATCGCAGCAACCCAGAAGAGTTGGTTCCGTTGGATCACTTGGCTGGTCTCTTATTCTTTCTGGGTATTTTTTTTTTAAATTATGTTTATGAGCCTTACTAACAGAATTGAATATTAAACAGATTTGGGAGTGCTGTATTGGCACTTGAATCCTGAGGACTACGAGAATGATGAAGAATTGAAGAAAATTAGGGAAGCCAGGGGTTACAATTACATGGTATTTTATTTATTTATTTATTTATTTGTGGTTCACTAATCTATTATATCATATGATTAACTTAGCAGTTCTAAACATGTCTTGAGCTTCTTGAATTGGCACGTCATGGATAACATGAATTGAATTACAAAATTTGCAGCACTTGCCATGTTTTTGGTCTGGGACTCGTTTTGATTCTATAGTTTAGATTAGCTGAAGACAAAGAATTGGCACTTTGGCAGGGTAGTTGTGAGTAGAGTTTTTAATGTTAATCAAAGACTGAATAATTCTTAGGTTGCTTTCGACCTTGTTGCTTGCTGGAGTTGTCTGCTACTTTTTACCTGATCAAAATAAATGTAAATAGGTCTGTTTCATTATTTTGTCTACTGAGACAAACACAAGTAAAAAATCCACATTATCAAGCTTCATGCTGGTTCTGCAAATTAGTGACTAATGACCTATTCCAAATGCTTATCCTGGTAGAGTTAATTGCTGGTTTTCAGTGAGTCAGTTGGGTTTTCGTCTCTATGATTATTAAAGTTTAAGCTTTTCATGGGTTTCATATCAACCTGTGATTTTATATAATCTTTGTTTGAAGATGTTTCGACTATTGGACTAATCATATTCTCTTTGTTTCCACCATACCATCTGGCTTTTAGGAAATAGTGGCATCATTTTGTTTCCAATTCACGAGCAGCATTTCATAATATATGTTGCAGGATTTGCTTGATTTATGCCCTGAGAAAGTTGCCAACTATGAGGAAAAGCTGAAGAATTTCTATACAGAGCATATTCATGCTGATGAGGAGATACGTTACTGCTTAGAAGGAAGTGGATACTTTGATGTTCGAGACAAGGATGATCGTTGGATCCGAATCTGGATCAGGCCAGGTGATCTAATTGTTCTGCCGGCAGGAATCTACCACCGTTTCACTCTTGACACCAATAACTATGTTAAGGTAATATTTATGATGGGGCAAAATAAAGTGTATGTTACATATAATCACAACTCTTGATAGATAAAATTATGTATTCGGCTAATAACTTGCAGTTGATGAGGTTGTTTGTTGGAGAGCCAGTGTGGACACCGTATAATCGCCCACAAGAAGATCATCCTGCAAGGAAGGAGTACATTAAGAGTTTGAGTGAGAGGGCCGGAGTTGCACTTAAAGCTCATTAAAATTTCTTCTGTATTGTATGGTGCTGACGTTTATATCATACAGTTGATAAAGAATTGTATGCTTCAGGTGAATCTTATTATGCACTGAGTCTATCTTTTGCTCTTTGTGCACATTAAGCAATTGAGATGGTACTCTAGTACAACATATATTTACACACACCCTTATCATTTAATTTATAGTTTTCTGCTGTTCGATTCTGAAGGATATAAATAGGATTGGTTGTTGGCTTATTGCAATGTTGTTATATCATATTACTATAAGGCACAAACTAATCCAACATTTCCATGTGATCATTTTTGCAACACGAACTACAAATTTAAGATCATATAGTCCCTAGTGAAGGCAGTTGCAAACAAATCTATCCTCCGAAAATGTATGAATTCATGCTTTTTTTAGCCACCGTTGGCTTGTTCGAGGCTGGAGACGAACCAAATTCGATCTTAATAATCCATCATTTTCAAATGTAAGTTTCAGACATAAAATTCAGCAGCTTGAAGCTCAACCAGTCCAGTCTGGCCATCTCTGATAGCCATTAAATCACTGCTATCACCTTCCAAATAAGCTTTCAAAATTGCAACCATAGCACCTCCAACAAACCTTCTCATCGGCTCCCTAGACTTACCATTCACACACAAACAATGAGTAGCTTTCCCTCTAATCCCACTAGTATCATCGTCCAACATATCAAGATGACCATAATCTTTCACAACAAAATAATAAGCTGGTTTCCTACATTCCTTGAAAAAATCTTCATGATTAACACCCTTTGGAGCGCACGGAGGGAACAGAGGGTTCTTTTTAACTTCACCTAAGCCAGAACCAATAACCATCGTTGCCATGTCAAGATCAAACGAATGGGGGACGTATGTGAGTACTGGTGGAGGCGTTTGTTTCCCTTTGTCCATTCCATCAACTGGGTCTACACCTATTAGTGCTGAGAATTTTAGTGTAGTAGTTGTGTTGCTTGCTTTCTGCAGAGCCAATGCAAAAGCAGCCTTTCCTCCTCGACTATGGCCTGCAAGAGCTAGCTTGCTCAGTTTTGGTAGGACATTAGGAGGGAGAACGTCACGCAGCCCTTGGGACAACCAATTTGTTATTGCAGCTGTGGATTTTATCTCATCAGTTGTATCTGCTCCAGCCAGAGTGTATAGCTGTTAAGTCTCAAGTTTGTTAGTTCTTGTTGTTTTTTCCTGATTTCATTTACTTGTAGTTTAGTGGTGCACAAAATACAATACAATGTAAATGACATGAAGTGCACAAATTTAATTGAAATTCAAATGACCGAAGGTTGAGTAGTCAAATTTCAAAAAAAAATTTCATGGCATTAAAAGATTTTGGTTTAATTTCCATCACGGGTGATTAAAAAAAATGAAGTTCAATACTCCTTTGTATTCTAGCGGCTCAGGTGACAGTGAGATTATGGGTTCGATCCAACCTTTCAGTTGTTAAAAAAAAAAAAAAAAGTAAAATGGGAACATTTGACAAATTAGCTCCAGGAAGTGCACAAACAATCATAAAGTAAATGGAGTATGGACCATGAAGCATACATTGATATTATTATAGGGGCCTGCTTGCAAACAAAATAGAGTATAAAATATCTCTCAAATCTGTAGCTTGTCTATTAGTACCAGTCACATAAATTAGGTCCACTCGTAGTTCTACAATTTTCTTTGTAGAACAACTAAGTCCACATCTCATTTGCCTTTTCCACTAAGTTATACACCAGTAGTTATCATCAAGGCCAGGCCTCTTATTATTTTTTTCTTTTTTGTTAATCATCAGCTCCACTTTGCACATTAATGGACATTACAAAACAAAACAATGAAAATTAAGTAAAGGGTATTGATAAATTTACTTAAAGAAAAAGAAAAGACATGCAATTAGAAGATGAAAAAAAAAAAAAAGCCATGAGAAGTACCTGAGGAGCGATAACAATGAAGCCATGAGAAGCAACATGTTGGATGAGGAGAGAGTAGAAAGAATTATAAAGAAGATAACCATGGAGGAAAATCAGAACTGGGTACTCTCCAGGTTGGCATGGGGTGGCCATCAGGAGTGGTTTTGGAGGTGGAACTGGAGCAAGTGATGATCTTGTGCATGCCCCCGATCCTGATCCTGATCCTGATGCTACTTTCTCAAGAACTGTTGTGTAATTTCCAATCTCAAAAACATTTGTTGCAATTGCAGCAGCACAACTAGGAGAAGAAGACATGGATTGACAGTAGAATAGATGAGGACTTGTTCACAGTAATTGCCTCTGCTTATATGTATAATATTTGTTGCTGCTTCTTGCTTTCTGCTCTACTGGTAAAAAAGGATATTATGTGGCCTTTTCTTGGCCTCATTCCTAACTAAGACTGTTCAACACTCTAACTTCTAATCTAAGTAGTAGGTAAAATTGGGCCAAGACTTGCATGGCCACTTCTATGAGGTTGCGACTCGTGATAGCATTTTCTCGATTAGCAGCCCAACACATCATTGTATTTTTTTTAAATAAATTTCTTTTTTAAAACATTTTGTGACTGGCAGTGTTATTTTTTTTTTAAAATAATAGCTATTCAAAATTTATTAAATTTTAACTAATCTAATTCGATCTGAATATAATTATAAGGATGAAAAATATGTCTAAACAACTAATTTAATATAATTATACAACTTATTTCAACAGTTATTTTTTTTGAAACATTAAATTGTCATTAAGTCCAGAGACAAAGTGGACAATCAAAGCAATCACTAAAAAACCGCAAAAGCAACTGGCTTAAACATAGCAAGCTAGGACTTGAGAGTCATAGATATACAATAGAAGTATGGGTAAGAGTAATATACATGACTAACAATAAAAGACAAATAAAAGGGAAAATATAAGAGAATATGAAGAAACATTACAAAGAAACCATAACCAGATGTGGATACCTTAGGTCTGCAGTAGCACTCTGATCTCTGCCAAATCTGCTCCTCCCTTTGCAAAGTCTAAGATCTTGCACAGAGAGAGAATTTGCAATTTCTTATGCTCTAAGCACTATGATCATCATTCTTATCTTCTTTTGCTATTCTCTTGCACTGTTTTGGGCACTGTCATCTTCTTCTTCTTTAGTTTTGCTACTAGTTCAGGTGGTTTTTGATCAATCTTTTGGCCAAAAATCACCTGAAGAGCTAATTTTTTTTGTTGTCTTTTTCTTTTACCTTTTAGTTTGAGCGAGTTCTATCCCATTTCTTAGATGTTTGAAAGAGTTAAAATAAATCAAAAAAATAAAACAGTTGTTGGTTGGATAGAAATTTTCATAATAAATACATTACACATTATCTAACAAGAGATATGGAGCACTTCACACACCATTCCATGATGTATTTTCATGATGAATTTAAGCATTTAGTAGTTTAATTGATGACTCTATTAACTTAATAGGGAATATTGTTTGGCTAGTTGATATAGGTATTAAAATTGCAGCCAAAGAAAAGGTCTACACGCTGCATACATAGCGTCACTTGGAATTAGAAAGATCTCATTTCCTGACAATTTTCTAACATTTCAAGTATTATAGCGTACAAAATACCAAGTACAATATCCAAGTTAGAACAGTGCTTGTTTGGAAAGCATTCACTTAAAAAGCAGTTTAATTTCCTAAGAGGATCCAATCCTCTACATCATCTAACATTAACTAGAGATTTGAAAAGAGAACTAAAAAATAAAAAGAAAGGGTCTTAATTCACTTCAATCCAAAACAAATTATTGGATAAAGTAGAAGATAACAAATCTACTAGACAATCATGGCTTCATGGCTCCACCATTCCAAAGTACCTTAAAGCACAGGCCCTAGAACAAAACTTAGAGACAAAAGCTAAAGCTACTAAAATATTTAAACAAAAGCCATATCCCTTGCAAATTTTTTATTCCATCATCAAAATGGGCTCTTCTTCTTCCTTTCAATCCCACTTTTTGACCATCCCAGTCCAAGATACTCCTTTCATATCCTGTTTAGTTAAAGAATACAACCACTTGACTCATCCATCACATGAGTTTTCCTTTTTTTTTTTTTTTTTCTGTGCTGCTTTTGTTTTTGATCCAAAACACTTTCACTTTTCAGTTCAAAAACAGAAAAATAAATTAAAAGACCCCCCAAACATATTTCCCACTACAGCAGAAGAGAGGGACCCTGAAATGGAATACTAATATTTTGATTTTCACCTTCATCCTCCCTTTACAAAATACAGAAACAAGCAAAAAGAATAATATCTAGCTCAAACCACCCAAGTTTTTGAAAACATTTGTAATGTTCATTAGGGCTATACATATATATTTTAAATAATATATATCCTATATCCCAATTCCCAAGTTCCCCATTTCATTTTTGCCAAGCTCTTAGCCCCCCAACTTGTGTAGAAGTTAAATTCTATGTCTATTGCTCTTTTTTTCTTCTGCTATGGCAAGAAGCCTTGAGACACCTTGTGTCCAGAGATCATAATCCCTCTGGTTAAGGCACTCGAACTCGACAACTCCTCGCAATACAGTCTTCAATGCGAAATATCTACGATTCTCGCCACCCTCGAGCAAGTGGCGGCCTGGCCAGGCAGGAATATCTTTGATCACCTCCAACACCACATCTGTAAATTCAAAAAGAAAAGGAAGATGATGAAATATTTTATTAAAGATGATCTCTTTTCATCTTTTAGACTTTAGTGCCATTTTAGAATTTAGCTTTCTCAAATCCCCAAATAGAAGAAGACCCACCTCCTCCAAATTCAGTTTTCACATTAGTAACAGGTGAAAGACAAAAGCAATGATACTCACTCTTTTTCTTTTTTGTTATGGTCCCAGCAACATGTCTGCTCTTCATCTTCAACATAACCTGCACAAAAAGAAGTTTCAAAAGTTAAAGGTAGCTGGTGAAGAACATCAAAACAAAGCAAGAAAGTAGATCCATTTATTTCATCATAATGATCAGAGCTTTAGCTGCTTTTGTCCAGAACCCGCTTTTGTGTTTTCTTCATTAGATTCACATTCATAACAGCCATCATACCCAAATAATTAAAACATGATTTGATATTTCTAAACAGCACTAAAGAATAAAGATTTGAATAGATGTTTATACCTGATTCATTCTGTTGATATAAACAGAAACTATCTTCCAGTGAAGATCACCTGCAATGATTGCAACAAGAATATCAATATTCTCTTCTTTCTGTAATAATTAACAGGCTTTGTTTTCGAATATTTTAATAATTAGAAGCATAATTAATCACCTTTTCGGGTGCGCTTGAGCAGCTCACAACCTCTAGCTAGCAATTCCCTACTGCAAATGCCTAAGAAATTCTCTTCTGGCACGAGTTCGCCACTGAAACTACCATTGGAGCTACCATTACTACCATTCCCACCACCTACACCTAATCCTTTGTCCACAGGAATAACTGCTGCTATGTTCCACACCTCCTTCAGCGCCCTGGCCTTCAATGTTGCAGCCCCACGCAGGGCTACAATAAACCATATAAAACACAATTACCAACTGTGTCATGAATACATAAACCAAATTCTTTAAATGCCAACATAACATCTATAATTTGAGCATTGATTGACCTTGAATAAAAATAAACAAACTAAATCTACCTGTTGCTGCAGCTGCTGTTAATGTCATAATATCGCCCGGAGAGCGAACATTTACAGCAGAGCTTACAACAGAAGCCAAATGTTCACGCTCTGCTCCCATAGCCTCTGCAGCCTCCACACATTGTGCCGCTACCAATGTAGCAGCAGAGGCAACTGCCATGTCTGTCTTTGCCATTTGTTCATCCTTTCCATTCCCAGAAGACGCCGCAGTTGCTGCAGCAATTGCAGCAACTGCCGCAGCTACACCAGCAACCGAAATGGCAGCATGAAGTTGAGCATTTTGAGCCCTGGTTTCTTCCTTTTTCTTCTCCCTCCTGTCCTTCAACCACCTACCAACAGTCTTACCACCACCTCCTCCTGTAGCAGTGAAAGCAGAGGCAACACCAGGCGTGCCAGAGGGTGTTCTGAACTGGGTAATAATTGTGTTATTCGGACGGCAGTACTGCAGGGAAAAACAACGGAAGCGGCTTCCAAATTTGAGTCTCTCAGGCATGGTGCCATTAAAGAATCCACCAAAAAAAAAAAATCAATCTTGGCCGAGAACCATTAACTAGTGAACATCAAGAAATTGGATATATCCTGATCGACTTCCATAATTATCAATTCATGGTTCTTTGATTTAACCAAATACCTTTTTTTTTTTTTGACATAATTAGATTCTAAGAAACAAATTGCTGCCTGGTAGTTTTTGTTTTTTAATTTCTTTATTTTTTTTTCTTTTCTTGGTGTTGTCTAGATTTCCTTCTCAATCTTCTTGAACTAAAAAAAGCTCAAAACTTGAACAAGACAAAAGGCCGACTAAGTCAAATAGCCAAAAATTCAACAGAAAAATCACAAAACAATAACAGAATTCATCTCTGAGATTTTTTAGCTGAAAAGGGAATAAAATAATCATAAAAGATAAGTTTTAAAACAAACTAACCAAAAAAAAATTGAAAAAAAAAAACAAACAAGTTTTCTTTCAACCAAAGCAAAGTATATGTTGGAGAAACAAAACAAAAATAGTATAAAATAAAATTAATTATAGACAGATGGTAATTAATTAAAGACAGCATTGAATACAGATAAAAGCCTGAGATATGTTTCTTGGTTATGAATTGTTTGGTCATTGTTAGCTCAGTAATCGTGCTTCGTATCCAAATCAAAAGAAAAGAAACAAACAAACACAAACAAACAAAAAATAGAATTTTCTTAGAAATTTTCTTGAAAACCAATCCAGAAAAAAAAAATTTTAAAAACACTGATTCTTTAAAAGAAATGGTATTAATCTCTCAAATTAGTAGCGCACATGTGTGTATGTATGTACCTTAACATCGTCGATCTCGGACGGGGAAACAGGAGGACTGTCCGTTAAAGAACCGTTGAGAGGTCCACTGCTATGCGAAAGCCTGCCTGAAGTGCGTGGTGATACTTCTTGCTGCATTAAAAAATTAAGAGAAAAAGGACTCAAGAAAAAAAAAAAAAGAAATAGCTCAAAATAGACGCTTACGATGCTACTTTGATTTCTTGCAAAAACCCAGTTCAAGTTTCAAAACACTCAGCTTGATTTCTTGAACCAAAAAAAAAAATTTAATTTAATTCCATTGTCATTTTTTATCGATCAATCTCAACTCAACTAGAAAGAAAACAAACCCAGAACTCAAAACAGCCAAAACATCACTGTAACATAAAAAAAAACCAAATTTTTTAGAAGGGACAAAACCAACCAATTATACAACAAAACAAGAACTTTTTAACGCCAAGAACCCGAAAGAACTGAAACAAACACATATAAAAAATCCAAAAAACTTGTCTCTATCTTCTCTACTTTTTCTCTTGTTGATCACTCACGCTCTCTGTGTTTCAAGAAATCGCAAACTCACCGACTGTGACATGATTCTTTCCATGACCATTTGAGAAGTTTCAGAAGAAGCAAAAGAAAATGGGTTTCCAGAAACAGCAGCATTACTATTAATATTATTATTACTATTGTTATCTTCCAATTCACCAGCTATATCTTCTTGTATAACACAACCAGGACCAGCAGTACTAGCTTTAGAGAGGAGCATTTGAGGTGGGGTTAAAGCTTTTGATACTTCCAAAGCTGAAACACTCCAAGAACGTGAAAGAAACTCCATGGGTTCGTGGGGAGTTTCTGGTGGCCGGAAAAGGGCGAGGTCCGGCCGCCAGGGTTCGGCTACGGTTTTGTCCATTTGGAACCAAAAGAGGAGAAAGAGAGCGTGCGGTGTGGTGTGAGCAAGTAGCAGTGGTGGTTTAATCGTTAAGAGTTAGTGAGCTCTTGGGTTGGCTGCTTTATAGCGGAAGCTGTGAAAATTACAATAATAAGACATGAGACAAAGTGACTGACATGTCAGTTATTAAGTTTGCTTTTAAGGATTTTTAGCAAACATCAATTTTACTAAAATACCAAAATAATAACTTTCCAAAAAAAAAAATACCAAAATAATAATAAAAATATATCCTATTATATTATTTCGTGAAGTATTTTGAGTTCGAATTATTTTATATATAATTATAATAAATTAACTTTTAAAAAATTTTATTATTTTAATAATGTTATTTTAACCGTATTAGATTAGTCAAAATTTAATAAATATTAAGTATTAATAATTTTAAAAATTAAAAAACAAAATAGAATTAGTGGCCATTTAATCTATTTAGCACTTAAAAAAAATTGTGTTGCAATTTTTTTTTTTGACCAAATGTTGCAATTTTTTTTGAAGTCAAAATTTGTTTATCGTGTTAAATTTAGATTTGTACAATATATTAAAGATTTTAATTCCGTTATT
>CATIWK010286703.1:0-35501 GCA_949634005.1 Mallotus japonicus
CAACAAAAATTTCAGTTGTTGATTTTTGTTACTATTTGTTATTTTTTAAGTTTTTTCATTATTAATAATAAAATTAAGGCCATAAATATAATTTTTACTTTTATCAATATTAATAATAAAAAATAATTTATTTGATATATTTCATAATTTTTTTTGTTGTTTTTATTGAAAAAATAATTATTGAATACTATGGATAATTTTTAGTTTAATTAGTTTAATTTTTATATTCTAAATAATTATGAAAAATAATTATAGAATACTATGGGTAATTTTTAATTTAATTAGCTTAATTGTTATATTCTAAATAATGATAAGTTTCAAAATTAAAAAAATTGTTATTTAGATTATAAAATTAAAATTATTTAAAATATGCAAATTAAATAAATACATATAATCAACTTCAATTAAAGATAACTTCAAAAATAGCAAATGGGTAAAAAAAAGTTACAAAAAAAAATTTTAAAAAGACAAAAATGAAAAGAAAAAGCGGAAAACGCCGAAGTTCGCAAATGGAAACACGGAAGGCTACTTTTGAAAAGAAAAATGGACCAAAGTCACGAATGAAATGAATGGTGGTCAAAGGGCTAATGGGTGATATTATCTCAAAACAAAATAGTTTGAAATTACACTACTTTATCGTAACCATATAGCCCTTGAAAGGCTAGTAGCTCCTTTACACAGGCCAAGTCTAAAATGGAATGCAATTCTATCTTGGTTCTGTTTCATTATAACCCTATATCTTTATCTTTCCATTTTTGGTAGTTAAATTTCAAATAATTTGTTGCATGGATTGGCAAGAAAATAGTAAGGTTGGCAATTTGTGATACGACTTAATTAAACGACATGACACAACACGAAAAGAAACAGTTTTGAGTTTAGTATAAACAGATTGGGGTTATAAACAGGTCAATCCGTTTAAACATGTATTCGCACTAAACTAAACTGATTAAAACGATTATATATATATATATATATATATATATAATAATAATAAAGGAAATTACAAAAAAATTCACCACCTTTAGCGTTTTTGGCAAATTCAACATAACTTTTTAATTTTTGCAATTAAAAAAATCAATAAACTCTCTGACAAAAATTAGTAGGCGTAACAGTCAAAGTTATTTTAATTTTTTAAATGGGATCCATTTAGAATCTAATGGACAAAATGGTGCGTGCTAAGATTTCAAGACATACAATTTTAAATTGTTCTATCTATCTATTTTTTTTTTGGGAATTGGGCCTTTTAAAATGGTGCATTTGAAACTATTTTGTACATTAGTTCCTACATGGATCCCACATAGAGAAATGAAGACAATTCCAACTGATATGTCAGTTTAATTTCAAAACAAAAGTTTATCGGTGCTTTGAATTGCAAAAATTCGAAATTTGGTGAATGACATTGCAAAAATTAAAAAGATATGTCAAATTTTCCAAAAGCGCTAATGGTGGTGATTTTTTTTGTAATTTGCCCTATAATAAATAAAATTAAGTTATTAAATATAATAAGAATTTATATATCTATAATAGAATTATGGTGGTTTCTATACTTAATTTGTTTTAAAACAAATTAATATACTTTGTTTAAAAAAATTTATCTAAATTTACCAAAAATACGAAAAGTATCATGTCTTTTTAAATAACATCATTTTCTGTCAATATAAAAAATTAAAGTGTTTTTTCATTATAACTTGATATATTTAACATTAAATTGTTGCATTATAGAAACACAAACCATTTTTATGAAATTAATTTTATAGTTTTTGTAATTATTTGAATCGAAATTATTAACAAATTTATATGAAATTATTCTAAATTAACAAAAAAATGGTGATAGTTTACGAAAATATATCAAGTTATAATAAAAGAAATATTAATTCTTACACTTAGGAAATATAATTTTTTTTGACAAAAAATATTTTCACATTTTTATGAATAGAACAAATTTTTAAATTAAGATTTTTTCTTTACAAAATTACCAATCTAAAATAACATTTTCAATTGATAGAGTGACAATAACACTTATAAAAAAAATTCACTAATCATAACAATTAATTCCATAAAAATGGTTTAATTTTGTATAAAATAATAATTTAATGAAAAAATATATCAAGTTATAACAAAAGAAATACTAATTCTTATATTTATGAAAATTAATATTATTTCTCAAAAAGTAAAGTAAAATTTTTACATTTTTCGTAAATTTTGATAAATTTTCACAAACAAAGTAAAGTAATTGTGGAAGATACCTACAATTATATATCTTTAGTGTAAACTAGCATTGTCAATTGTATTAAAACATGTTAAAACATATTAAAACAAGTTAAAATGTATTAAAACGTGTTAAAATGTGTGAAAACATGTTAAAATGTGTTAAGTGTGTCCTTATCGTGCTTGTAAATGTGTCTAAATAAGTTTAGACATGTATAGATTAAACAGGTTACATGCGTCGTGTCATGTAACCTGTTACTTAAACGTATCCTTGTTTTGGTTTATAATTTTGACACAATTAATTAAACAAATTATGTTCGGATTGACCATTTCTATGATATATGCATGTTTAGACACTATTTATTTATGACCCATTAATACGAATTGCCAACCCAAAAAAATGGTTTGGTTATACCATATTTCTGATCATCTCTAAAAATCTTAAATGCTAAGAAATTTTATGAAAATTCTTGGTGAAATAAAGTAATTATTATTATCTGAATCCAAAACTTACGTTAAATATCTTGAAGATTCGAGAATCCTAACATTAAACATTGAAATAGGGTGTTACAACAAGCCGTCATAAAAAAAAGCATAAAAAAATTAAGACTCTATTTAATTCAAAATATTTTCTTTTTGAACAACATAACCAGTTTCATTAGAATATAATAGGGTAATACATTAGGGCCTAATAACTAAGTGAATAATAGCCCTCACCATTACTAGCCCATATCCAACTAACATCTTCTTCCAAAATGAAACCCTAGACTTACTAAGGCTGAGAGAGAGTTCCTGTACCAGTAGTAGCAGCGACACTAGTAGCCATGGCTGTAAAAGAGAGGAGAGATGCTTAGGAATGAGTTTGTGAGAACTCATCAACCCAAAAACGGTCTTGAGAATGTTGTCAATGTTGGAGTGCAGACAAGATGCAATGGAAGATTGGATATTGAGGCTGAAAATTTTAGCTTCATCATTCAATCTTTCTTCCTTAGCTTGATGATGGCTTCTTGCTTGTGATCCATACATCTGCATAAAATACCCTATCAAAAGCTATCAGAAAAGCTATAACCCGATCATTGCAATAATAATAAAAATCACACATATTAAGCTATATGCTCAACAAAATTATTTATTAACAACTAATTATCACAAAGAAACTAAGGAAACCTATGGATTTGGGTGGTTTTTTCTTAGAAATTAACAAAAAAAACCACCTAAATCCAGAAAACCCAATATTTGAAAGCTATAAACATTAACAATCTAAGAACAGAGGAGAGCTACAGAGAAGGAAGTACACTATTTAATTCAAAATATTGGTGAAATATACTTCACATGAAAAGATATTAGACATGCAATTTGCTTAAAATGATTGTCAATTCATTGCCAAAAATTAACTGCACCAAAGAACTCGTTACTGAAAAGTTATTAACTTGCTTTTGTGGGTCTTTATACTTGCAGTCGGAAAAATTGGATTATGAGAGAATGTGATCAAGATTATAAAGTGAAAAATTTTTCTTGTTTATTATTGGAACCATTAGATTTTTTATTGAGCTTTGCTTGATTTAGAATTATTTTAAATAATTCATTATTGTATCCTTCAGAGTTTATGTAATTACTCATATAAGTTCATGCTATCTATTCAATATTTATGTTCATTATCTTCGATGATATGAATGTACTATTACAGTGTTTTACTTGTATGTCTATTTTGTATTCTATCAAAACTATTGCTCACAAGTCGTACATGCAGCTATTTCGCAAACACTGGAATATAATAATGTATATGGGCTAAACATTCTCATATTTAGATTGATTTTTATTATATTAAATTTTGCGCATACTTTTTTTAAGAATTTGAAAATATTTTATCATAATAGTCAAATAATAATAAATAAAGTACCAATAACTATTGGATCAAATAGTAAGGGATTGTTCTCGCATTAGCCTCAGATTTCTGTCTGTTGAGATATATACAATTAAATTAAATAAATTGGACCTTCAACTTTACTCCAAAATTCGCATTTGACCTTTATGTTCATTTGGTTCCAATACAACATTTTTCTTTTAAAATTAAACTATATATCAGATCATTTCTAAAAAAAAAAATTGTAATTAAGTCCTATAAATTTAAAAAATTAATATATAATTTTAATTGCATTATTTTTATTTTGATGGCTAAAGCAATCACTTCGATTATGGGTATAAGAGTTGTAAATATTGTTAAATAATATAAAATTTATACTTGTATTTAATAAAAATAGGAGAATGAAGGTTAATTTTACTAATTTTATATGCAAATTAAATAAAATTGGAGTGCGAACTATATATAGTCCAACAAGGTCAACAAATACATAGATAACTTGTTAGAAAAATATTTGATGATAAATAATTACAACAACAACATCATATTAATACAAGTATTCATAACAATAAATAAAATAAACAAAATAAAAGATAAGAAAACTTCTCTATAATTAGATTTGAAACATGATCGAGGATCGCTTTCCTAAAAGCGAAGTTTGTCCTCACTCCTTCTTGAGTTTTGCTATGGGAGAATATGCAAATTGCTTTAGTGGATATGACAAGTTTTGATAATTTCTTGCACTTAGCAAATTGTGAAAGAAATTCTTATTGAGAATAAATAATTTCTTGATTTGATCTTTCTTTTGTTGCTTTCAAAAATTGTTTTTGTTTCTCTACCTTTTATATGTATTTTCTATGTCTATATCAATGTAATAATTAAAATGCAATATATATATATATACACACACACACTATAAGTTTTAAATATGAAAAAAATATGAAATATGAAAGTTTTAAAAAAATACATCTATTAAATATGAAAGTTTTAAATTAAAAATAATTAATTTATTTTAAACAAATAAAAAATTCCAACAATCCCCCACTTGTTTAAAATAAATTAAAGGGAAAATTACATAAACAACCCCAACCTTTGGGGGTACTTTCAAATAAAACCATATCTAATTTTTTTCTTTCAAATATAATCACAACCTTCAAAACGTTATCAAAAAAAGCCCTCCTTAGATGACTGTACTAGTAACAGGAGATGAAAACATTTTTTTATGATCCATTGGGCCCACTTGAATGACTGTAGTGGTAACAGGAGACGAAACCGATGCATTTGCCCCCAAATTGATATTTTCTCCCCCTCCAATTGAGTGTTTCATTTTGGATTAGCAAACTATTTAGACAGATAAAAGTGCAACTTAGTTATTACAATAAAAAATTCAGCATACTAGGTATATGAAATTTCAACAAAAAACTCAGCATTACCAGTACAGTCATCCAAGGAGGGCTTTTTTTTTTATAACATTTCAAAGGTTGTGGTTATATTTGAAAGAAAAAATTGGATAGGGTTTTATTTGAAAGTACCCCCAAAGGATGGGGTTGTTTATGTAATATCCCCTAAATTAAAAATGCTAACAAAAGACAGATAAACTATGTTTACGCATAAAACAATATATCTTTCGATTTGAATATTATCTTAGTATAGTAGCATAAGACAAAATTGAAATTTCATGTAGCATTTTAGCTTTGAACATGCTATTCCTTGTGAAATCATAGGTGTACTATACATGTAAACATTATATTCTTTATTCCACTTATATACTCACTTAGCACTTATATGGCCACGTGCTATCCAAATTCATAAGCTTTTATGAGAGTAATTCCTAACTCTTAATTAAAGTGACACCACTTCAAAGCTTACATAGGTGAAGTTCTTCTAGTGTTTTGTCATATTAAAAACACTTGTTCTAAAAACTGAACTTCATTAAAAGATTAAACTCATCCCTTAAACCTATGACAACAAGTACTTTTCTTAAATTTAACTTAAGTACTTAACCATCCACTTATTAATGACTTGTTCTTACCCTTTGAACCCATTAACTATTTATTAAATAGTGTTAGGTAAGGTTGCCATCATTAGTGGATTTAAATAAGGAGTTTTAAACCCAACATAAATGAGGTTGATTTCACTAAATCTTTTGAGAGAGATTTAGTACAAGGACTAGCCAAATTCTTATTTGATTTCACAAATGTGAGAGAAATTATTCCATCTTTGTTTAATTTTGTCACGTAGTCATGTCTAAGACTTATATGTCTTGACTTCCCATTATATATATCACTATATACTCAAGCCATAGTAGCTTGACTATCACAAAGAATTGAAATGGAACTCATATTCTTTGAAATCAATGGAATTTCTAAAAGAAAATCCCTCAACCACTCTGCTTCCTTGTTAGTTTCTGCTAAAGCAATAAATTCTAACTCCATAGTAGAATGTGTTATAAGAATTTGTTTCTTGAACTTCTAAGAAATAGCACCACCACCCAAAATAAACACCCAACCAGTAGTGGATTTGTTTTCTCCCATACTTGATATCCAACTTGCGTCAGTATATCCTTCCAAGATAGCATAAAAGTTTGAATATTGTAGACTTATAGTTTATTGAGTACTTTCTTAATATATAGGAGCCACGCAGGTAGTGAAAGATCCACTAAACTTCTTTTTAATGCTCTTTTCCTGGAATAGCCATGTATCTACTAACTGAACTCATTACATGCAATAATTTTAGACGTTGCAAACAATAGCATACATAAGGGAGCCCATTACACTAGAGTAAGGAACTCGAGACATATACTCAATCTCATCATCTAACTATGGACACAACAAAGCTGAAAGTATAAAATGTGAAGCCAATGGAATACTTATAAGTTTACAACTGTGCATATTAAACATGCACAACACTTTCTCAATGTACCTCTTTTGACTGAAATACAACGAGTCAACCTTCCTATTTCTCATAATCTTTATGCCAAGGATCTTCATTGTATAACCTGAATCCTTCATCTCAAACTCGACACTAAGTTGAATTTTAACCTTTCTAATTTGTTCTCTATCTCTAGTTATAATCAACACATCATCAACATAGAGAAGAAGATATACTAAAGAATCGTCACGGTTCTTCTTGAAATAGACAATATGTTATAGTTGTAATGCCTAAACTGATGAGAAATCATGAAAGCATCAAACTTTTTATACCATTGCCCTGGAGAGTACTTCAGTCCATAAAGAGATGTTTGAAAAAAAAACACATGGTCTTCCTTGCCTGAAGCAATAAAACCATATGGCTATTGTATGTAGATGTTCTACTTAAATTCTTCCGTAAGAATGTCATTTTCACATCCATTTGTTACAACTCAAGATCATGTCTTACAACAATCCTAAAAAAAAGCTTGAATAGAGTTATATTTTACAATAGGAGAAAACACATCTGTGAAGTCCACACCCGAAATCTAACTGTAGTCCTTAGCAATAAGTCTAACCTTATATCTTACATCATCACTCGGAGTGCCTTCTTTTTTCTTAAACACACACTTATACCGAATAACTTTACTAACTCCCTCATGCCATTCTTGTGTAAAGACTCCATCTCCTTATACACAAAAATTGCCTACTTTTCTAAATACACACAACTGACTGCCTCTTTATATATAGATGGTTCCTTACCATCTTCAATATCTTTGGCCATATTCAACGTATAAGCCACCATATATGCTTCAGCGTATCTTTGTAGTGGCTTAATGGTCCTCCTAGGTCTATCCCTCATAATAAAGTACCGAGGTGTGGTAACTTCATCATCATTAGGCACCTTTGAATTCTCATTTGATGTAGTTTTTAGTGTAGATTTTATCCCAATCTAAAACTCCACCTTCATATTTATATTATGCTGCTGCACAGACTTATCATAAAATGTCTCCTGATGTGATCCTAGGTTCCAAAAAGGAAGATTTCAAGATGAGTTCATGCTAATAAGTCAACTTTCATTCAAGATAAAATCAATTTGCATAAATTCGTATTTTGTGTAGTATGCTTCAGTATTTTGGCCATAACTTAGTCTATAAAACTCAAATTGAGGCGATTCAAAAGGCTATAGAAAGCTAAGATAGAGACTACAACTTTGAAGACAAAAAAGTTTGGGTTAATTCAATCATCTTCATGGGATAAATTATGAAAGATTATTAGGTCATGTACAAAATTGGGCTAACTGAATATATATCAGTAAATGGGTCGTATCGTACTCAATATTGATTCAAATGGAGTGATTCAAGATGTTGTTTAAAGCTAACATCAAAGGCTACAATGTTTATGTTTTGGGCTTAAATCAATTCGTCCTTTATCCTGATCAAAAGTACATTACAAAATGCTATATATGTAAATCCAATTTTAATTAGGATTATAGTTTCTTATTTAAGTAGGATTATATTTTCTTATTTAAGAAGGATAATATTTTCTTATTTAGTTAGGATATTAATTAGGTTTTATTTAGGATTTCTTTAAGCCCATATAAGGGCCTTATTTTATGTAACTTAAAGGTATGTGTGCAACCATGGATGAATAATAAAATTTAGAGAGGATTTTCTTTGGTGACTTGGTTAACCATGTGTTCTTATCAAACTTTATGTTTGTGGCGAACAATCTTTTTAACTTATTAATCTATCTTTCAAACAATATATTGTGGTGTCTTCTTTATAATGTTTGTTGCTTATTTATTATTGATTTAAAATGTCAAAGTTTTTTTATAGCTTTGGTTGTTTGGACTAACTAAACATGAGGTGAAGGTTTCTATGTCTAAATTGGAATTTAATTTGAACTTTCCTTGAGAGCATGAATTTGGGTTCATATTGAATGGGTTCCTAGAGCAGATCATCTAGTTGGTTTGTATCACTTGGCTCAAATCAGGTTTTGTTCAATTCAATTCTATTTATCCTTCGCTAGTTTTTTTTTTTTAATCTTAGGAACTATATTCTTATTTTTTCATGTTAAAAAAAATTTTTTTTTTCAGTTTTTAGGATTTTGAATTTTTTTTCTATTTGTTTTTCTTGTGTTATGTTCTTAAGTCTTTCTTAAAAAATAAAAATAAAAAAATTTTGATTGCATGGAAGGCAAAGATTTGAGGATAAATCTTTTTGAAGAAAGAGAGTATAATGTGATCCTAGGTTCTAAAATGAAGATTTCAAGATGAGTTCATGCTAATAAGTCAACTTTCATTCAAGATAAAATCAATGCGCATAAATTCATATTTTGTATAGCATATTTCAGTATTTTATCCATAACTCATTCTACAAAACTTGAATTGAGACAATTCAAAAGGCTATAGAAAGCTAAGATAGAGAGTTACAACTTTAATGAAGAAAGTTAGGGTTAATTTGATCGTCTTCATGGGATAAAATTATGAAAGATGATCAAATTGTGTACAAAACTGAGCAGATTGAATATACATCAGTAAATGGGCCGTATCTCACTCCATATTGACCTAAATAGAGCGATTTAAGATGTTACTTAATGCTAACATCAAGGACTACAACTTTTATGGTTTGGGCTTGGGTCAATTCGGCCTTTATCCTAGTCAAAAGTGTGTTACAAACTGTTGCATATGTAAATTTGAATTTAATTAAGATTATATTTTCTTATTTAAGTATGATTATATTTTCTTATTTAAGAAGGATCATGTTTTCTTGTTTAGTTAGGATATTAATTAGGTTTTATTTAGGGTTTCTTTAAGCCTATATAAAGGCCTTATTTTATGTAACTTAAAGGTGTGTGTGCAACCATGAATGAATAATAAAATTTAGAGAGGATTCTCTTTGGTTACTTGGTTAACCATGTGTTCTTATTAAACTTTATGTTTGTGGTGAACAACATTTTTTACTTATTAATCTATCTCTCAGATAATAGATTGTGGCATCTTCTTTATAACCTTTGTTACTTGTTTGTTATTGATTCAAGAGGTCAAAGTTTTTATATAACTTTAGTTGTTTGGACTAAGTAAACATGAGGTGAAGGTTTCCTATATCTGATTTGGAACTTGATTTGAACTTTCCTTGACAGCATGTGTTTGTGTTCATGTTGAACAAGTTCTTAGAATAGGGCGTTACTCCAAGAGACAAGTAATGTAACATAGATGTTTCATCAAAGATTACATTATGATAAACAATAACCTTTCTTAACTCTGGATACTAAAGCTTATAAACCTTAACACAAGACATATATCTAAGAAAGACATACTTTCTAGACCTAGATTCCAATTTACCATTATCAACATGAGCATAGGCATGAAAACTAAAGATTTTCAAGTTGGAATAAATAGTAGGAGTACCAAACCATACCTCTTCTAGAGTTTTTTTATCAATCACCATTGAGGGAGAACAATTAACAAAAAAATAGGTTATAACAGTAGCTTTATCATAAAACGACTTCAATAACCAAGAATTTGAAAGAAACCACAGGACCTTCTCCATTATTATCTTTAGCCATACTATTTTGTTATGGAGTGCCTGGAACTGTCAAATAATCCCTTTAAACTTACAAAATAAAGTAAACTCATTCTAATAAAATTCCAAATTATTATCAGTGTGGTGACGCTTCACCTGCTTCCTAGTTTGTTTTTCAATCTTGAGAGTCACTAGACCTGAGCTTCACTTGGCTTACATTCAGTTAAACTCGTGACATTGGCTTGTGATTCCTTCATCATGATCATGATCACACACATCATGGTCATTATCTAATTTGTAAGGATTTAAGCTTTTAATTATGAACATGCTCGTGATTGCTTCATCATGCTCGTGACTCAATCCACTCACGATCATGATGTGAATCATAAGGGTCACTAGACATGAGTCTCTATTCTTGTATTATGGCTTACAATCACGATCTTCTTGATTACGGTCATGGCTCTTGTGTCATTAACAGCATCACGGTCATGACCTAAACCATAAGGGTCACTATGTCTTCACTTTGCTACAATAATTGATTGTGTTTTGATCATGATGATGCTTATGATTTATGACATGAATCGTGAGCATCACTATCTTGTTTAGAAACTTTAAAAATTTGAGCTTGAAAAAGTCTCTAATTTTAACCTAGCTTATACACACTTGAAATACACATATTAGTAACTCAAAATTGAGTTTGTTAAAATTAAAATAAGGTTGATGAGCCCTTTATCATGCGAATGGCCAATAATGTCCCTCTTTTTTATTTTAAAAAATAATTTTGAGTGAGATAATAAAACAATAGTGTAAGTGTACGAAAGTGATACTCCCCTGTGGTATACGAGCGATTATCACAGCTCACAAGAGACAAGCGACAAGAATATTTGATTTTTTTGATGTTATTGATATGGGAGAGACAACCTTATGGGACCAATCCTGTGAGCTTAGAGTTACCATGTGACCACAGTTGAGAAATAAGAAATGAGTTAATAAAAACACACTCCCCTATTAGAGATTTTGGGTGCAATAACAATAACAATAACGATAAAGTATATATGGGTTGATGAGGAGGAAGGTGAATATAAGTGTAAATGGGTCAGTAAAGGTCGTTTTGTAACGATCTTTTTCATTTATCTAGATTTGCCAATATCCATATTTCTTATCAAACTTTGAGAAAACTACAGCATTATAAAGCCTATTTAAAAGATCCCTTTTATTACGTAAAGGGTACCTAATCCATCTTAAGGCTTTGTTTAGCGGCTTTTAATTAATAACTAGCCTAGGAACGCCTTTTTCTAATTCAGTGACATTTTCAATATAAAATGCTGGGCAACTCCAAGGACTTTGAATTTTCCTTATAAGTGCTATTTTCTCTAATTCATCAATTTCTTTTTTGTAAATTTTTAAGTGCCTAGCATTCATTGCTACTGGTCTTGCTTTAGTAGGTATTTTTCTTTCATCGAAATCAAGTTCATATAGTAAACTAACTATGTGCTTATACCTATCCCAAAAGGCATTAGGGATTTCTACATAGACTTCTTTTTCTATACATAATTGAACATGTTCTATCTTTTCTTTTATTGCTGGCAACTGTAACTGCTCATTTGTTCTTTTTACAATTACTTCTTGATTTAAAAAAGTAAGAAATTTTATTTTTGATCTTAGTGATATTTGTATAAGATCAATTTCCTTCAACTTTGGTTGGGATATAAAGGAAAAGTGATTTTCTCTCCCTTTAATATTTGTAGTTATTCATGCTTTAGATATTTCTGAAATAGGATATAACATATGCAAAAATGGATTTCCCAAAATGACCGGCTGTGACAACCCTTTTACTATTATAAATGGTATTTGAAAACATATTCGATCATTATATATAATGGCATTTGATGGTTTTTATTTAACTGATAATTTTTCTCTATTTGCAGTAGTTAACTCTTCCATTATTTTGGAAAATTATTTAGAAGGAACTAATCCTTCACTTCTGTAGTTTAAGTCAGTGCATGAATCTATTAAAGCTACTATCTTAAAAAAAGTATTATATGTTTATGACAACAGTTATGTAGGTATACTACTTATGCGTGATTACCCTATCGACCAAATTCACATATTGAAGATTGCCAATTTCATCTTCATTCAACAAATCTCTTTATGGTCATTTAAGATTAATTGGCAAAGTTTCTTTATCTTCTTCTTTATTAATTAGCTCCAAACATGCTATTCTTTCTTTTAGTTAAGCTAACTTCAGCTTTTAACTCACTTACCATTGGCTCTCTAATTTTTTTAAGATTATTAATCCTTTCCATGATCTCTTTTAAATCGTACGACTTTTGTATTTTTCTGAAATTTTTTTGTTTAATAGGTCATTATCTGAAGAAAACAATTGCTTATAGAGATTTACGTATTTCTCTATTTGCTTCCTCTTCTCCTCCGAGCCTTTTATTTAATCTATAAGATCTAATACCATAGAGTCTTCTTTAGTTAAGACAAGTAACCCATTCAATGCACATAGTGATTTATAATAATCATAATTTCCTTCACAGTCTAAATTTTTATTAGATGGTGAAGCTGAATTAGAAGAATCTTTTTCCGAGGTATAATCCACTAACATCTTAATCATTCTTTAGAATCTATTTCATTTATAAATAGATTAATCGAAGATCCTTTAAGATCTTCATCAATTATCAAGGGTTGTATTTTTTGCTTTGCCTTGCACTTGTTTAAGTAATGTCCTGGCTTTCCACATTTATAACATATTATTATCTTCTTCAATTTTTTAGAAGACTTCCTTTTTGTAGGCTTAGTTCCTTGGTCAGTTCCTCTGTTGTTATTCTTATGTTTCTTATGATAATAAGATTCACCTCTTTTAAATTCCTTCTTCTTTTTCCTTGAGTGTGATGAGAATAAAGGTTGATTACCTAGTTGCTCACAGAAATTTCCTATAAGTTTTAGGCTTATGGCCTTTTCTTCTTTCATTTCCCTGTGAAGCTTCATCTTATTGCAGAGGGCAACTCCTTTAAATTTGGCTGCTAACTCACCATAAGTATATACATGATAAAGAATTGTTCCATCATTTTTGGATTTTATCCTTTCCCTCACTCTTTCAGCAAATAGAGGTGGCAATCCGGCTATAAATGTTTCTTTCCAAAAATCTTTTCAATTATCTTCTCTAGTATAAATTATAGAGAAGAAAACGTCTTTGAACCACTTAAAATAAGACAAATTTGGACATCTTAGATTCATTAGTTACTCATAAGACTTGTCTAAATAAGATGTAGTTGCTCCTATAAAATGAACCTTTATAGTGTATAATAGGGTATTTACCACATCTAAGACTTAACTTTAAATAATTTGAGATTGTCTGTTGGTCATAACCTCGGTTTTAATTGCACTAAATATTTAGGTTTTGCTTTTGGAGACAAGTAAAAATCCCACTAACCTTTAAGTTGGCGTGTGAAGCCAGCTACTGTAGCCTTTGCAATAGTAGTATCACTATTATTTCTTGGCTTTGAGGCATTGGCATACATTGTCATATAATGCGGCACGTTTTTACTCTAACATTCAAATAGTCCATCAATATTCCATTCTACTATGGACCTTTCGTCATAAGAAACATAATTAAATGATCAGTCGTGTTGGGTTCCAACAAGAATTAGCTAGTATGCTATCAATATAGCTTATAAGCCAATTTATAACAAACAACCTTATGCAATATTCGACACAGTCACAATATTCGATATGATATTCCATATGATTATTAAATTTAGCACAGGTAGCATTAAACAATTTATATCATAATTCTCTAAGAACATAAAAACTGGATTAATCAATCATACATAATTTTAAGAACAAAACTTTTAATAATTGAAGAAGGCATGGAATTTATTACTTATAGAAACTATTCGTACAAAGTGGCTGATGGTTATAAAAAGCAGAAAGCACACCAGAGAAATATGAAACATATTGAATAAACGCACTATACTCTTCACACGTACTACTCAACTCTCACTCTCAATTTTTTAATGATTTAACAACAAACAAGTTGCTCCTTATTTAGAGGAGCAAGACAGAAACCAATAATCTATACTATACAAGACCATTTTACACCTGTTAATAGCTGGAAGTAAGATTCCTTCTTAATAAGATGGTCATAGGTCTTTTATTGAAAGATGCAAAGATTCCCTAGAGATAAGGGAGAGACATTATGCTTTAACCTTTACTAAAATTAGTTTCCTTATAGATAAGGAATAAAGTACAACTAGTTTTGCAAATGTCACGGGTCTGGATCAAAAGGGTCTGAAGAATCAATTATTGGAAGTCCATCTTTCAACATAGAGTCCTCTTCATCTGAGCTATCAACATCTCTGAGCCTGTAGTGTCTTCCTCTAGTGCTTGTCCAGCTAGATGACCCAGATTCCTCTTTTGTAGATAAGGCTTTAAAGAAATTGATATTTAATTTCTTCCTTAGGAACATATTCCAGGATATCTTTAAAGAATTCCATTAAGTTGGTGTTGTCCACTTGTTCAGGATGAGGTATAGGAAGAGATTTCTTGGGTGGTGGAGTAGCGACCTTTAGTATAATAATTCCTTTGGTAGAGAAGACCGAAGGATTATCAAAAAATGCAAATTTATCCCACTATATAATTAACACCCTCCTTGATAACCATTTAACCTCTTTAATATTTTCCTAGAGCTCCATTAAAACTATAAGCTTAATCATATAATTAAAGGTGAAACATATCATGGACTAGCAAAGGCCATACTTATAACACTCAACAACTAATTTCTGGCCAACTAAGCCTATCCCCTTTTTATGTTTTACCCCTTGTACAAGATGGCAAAGGTAAGTCTTGAGTTTTTGTGAGAGGAATTTTTCATAGCAAACTACTCATAAGTAGTCCTAACCTTACTTAGGAATGAAATTGGAAATAATCCCTAATTAAAAAACCATTCAAAGAACCACGATGGGAGGTTATTATAATTTTCCATTTGGAATTGTATCCACTGATTAAATTTATGTTGCCTATTATCATAATATAAGGCACCCTTCCAAGCTTCCATATAATCAAAATAATGATATGTTTTGAATGATGAGGGATATTTTAATGCCATGGCAGCAAATGGGGTATCTCCTCATTCTTTAAGAGTTATTACTCTTTTGATAAGGAACTTATTGAATGCTAATTCACCATACAATCATTCAGTAGGAGCAAAAATAACCAAACCTGATTCTCCTAGGATTTGCTGATAGTAATCATATTTTTTTGGGAGATCAGAACAATGTCTAGTGTAGATCATGGCTGCCTCATTAGGGTTTAATTTAAGATGCTCTGCATCTATTATGGTCAACGGCTGATAGCTAATTGTAATATGTGGATAAATATTTTCCTTTTATGTTGCAGCTTTAATGCTTATCTTATAGGCGTCTTCTCTTAATTTATCCTTATATGGAGAAGAAACAGTTGATTCATATACCTCTTACCTAGGATCATTGGTGCTTTGTCCCTTGAATTCATTTCATATAAGAAATTCTTTTATTAGAAAATCATGCAATGAATTAGATACACCATTTATTAATTCAATATAAAAAACAAAGACTAAATAAAATGGCGTGCCATCTAACAAAAATTTATTTTGAGGCTATATTCTTTAGTCTTTCAGAAGTATTTTCTTTGCAGACTTACAGTCTACGCTTATAAGGAATTTTTTATTTAATAAGTCATTCAAATTTATGGACAAAAAACACTGGATAAAATCTCTTTTTTTAACTATAGAGTAACTCCATGTCCAGTCCAAGTTCTTGAGGTGAATCTAACTAACTATTCTTTCTCATGAATTCTTTGTTTAAGAATTCCTCCATATCCTTTCTCGAAGGCATCAGTTTCCACTGTTTTAAATGCATCTGGATGTGGAAGGGCTAGAAAAGGGAGCGCTTTAGCTTTAAGATTAATTTTTGAACAACTTTAGTATGTTCCTCAAACCGTTTTGGAGGAACCTTTTTTTTAAGCCTTTCAAATAAAAGCTTAGCATCTACTGCAAGCTCTTTATAAAAATAGGCACTATAATTTAAGCTTCCTAAAAATCTCTGAAGATGTGTTTCATCCCTTATTTCATTAGGGAACTTACTAGCAAACTCAATTGCCCTTTTAATTGGGACTATTATTCCTTGCCCTATATAATGTCCCAAAAACCTAACTTTAGTTTGATATAATTTTATTTTCTTAGTTGACACTACTAATCTGACTCTCTTAACAATTTTCAGAAAGATATTTAAATATTTGAAATGTTGATCTAGACTTTCTAAAAACACCAAGACATCATCAATGTAAACTATAGCGAATGCTGAATAAGCAATAAAAATATCATTCATTATTTTTTGAAATTCTAACGGGGCATTCTTAATCCCCAATGGCATGGCATTCCACTCTTCATACTGTAAATCTACCGACGATAGCCTTTGGTAGTATAGTTTAATTAGAATTGTGGAGCTGGACTTAGGATAATAAATTTTTTTTATTTGGTTTAGTTCTTTTTAAGGAGAAGCATTAGAGGAGAGAAACATGGCTTCTAGATTGTTTAGCATATTTTTTTCTTCTCCTTTAAAAGATTCTTTCTCTTCTTCTGAATTAAAATTTTTAAACTCTATTTGCCCTTTTGTTAAAGGTGCTATATTCTTTCCTTTATCTACTAAGGAAAGTCCTTTAAGTAATTCAGCAATCATTTTTGAGTTTTCATTAGCAGCTAATTTAATATTTAATTGTGTTTCCATAGGTTTAAATAGAACTCTTTTTTCAAAGGAGGCTGATATGGAAGGCACATCTTTCTTTTGCTCTATAGATTTAAGAGTAGTTATTTATGAATAGATTGAAGGCTTATATTAGAAAATTATTTTGTTGAATTACTGTGTCCAAACTCCATTCTTTTTTATAAGGAGAACAAACGACTTCTCTATTTTCATCTACTTTAAGTTATAAGTCGGCTTAAGGTGGATGGACACTTTTAATGACCTTTCTTTTAGTTGTGTAGAAGTTTTGATAAGCAGTTTCTAAAGTGGTTAAAAATTGCTCACTGCTAAAGTCATGAAACGATTTTCCTTTAATCTTAAAGTAATGTTTGAGAAATTCGGCAAAATTTTTTTCTCCATCCTTTTTCTTATATAAGCAGTATCTATTTTTCCATAGATCATACTCTTTATCACTAAAATAAGTAACAAACCAATTATTAAACAAATTTTCATTGTTTATTGAGTTTACCGCTAAATTTAAACGATTTATACTTTCCTTGTCATAACCCATATCTGAGGGCGTAGGACTTTCAGACCTTTCTCCTCTATATTAATGTTGAATAGTGTCTCTGTCGAAACTTTGCATTCCTGTTACTGAATTTGACTTTTTTAAAGAGAGAGTTAAAATCATTGACCTAGCAAGTTCTGTGACCGACTGACTTCTACAAGCTAAAAACACTAATATATTTTTTTAAAATGTTATTTCTACATTCTATTAGGATGCTCGACTATCTCTTGAATAGTTCTAAAATCCTCTTTAGTAGCTGGATTGGCTCCTTCTAGTGTCCACTTTTCAGGTAAAGTAACCTGATCCCAATATATAGTTTTAGGAACCATTAGGTTACCTTTTGACATATTTGTCAAAATAAGGTAGTGGTTGCTTTTGGCGTCAAAAGCTTTTTTGAAGAGGCTCTTAAGTTAGCAATGGCAGTATTTATAGCTTTATAATGAATCTTATAGATAAGGTTAACATTTTCTGATCCAGGTAACATATCATAACCTTTAGTTTGAATATCGAGGCTTAAAGCATGCAGTAAATAAGGATCAGATAGAGATAAAGTGAAATTAGGATAACATGAAAAATAAATTTGTCTTTCACAAAGGAATGATTCAACGACTCCTAACAAAGATTCATAAAACCTATTATGCCTTTTATCTCTAAGACATAAAATGGCAGAGGTATTTAAACCTAATCTAATTGTCGATTTTAAGGCAACTTGAACCATACCTATATATAAAAATTGATACTTTTCTTGATTTTTTTTAATCAAGTCTTTTGATAAAAGAGTAAAATCACTTTATTCTTCATGAATAGGTATGGCTTGCTCGACTATTTTAATGACATAATCAGATTTAAATAAAAAATTAGTATCAGTCTTATATATAGAAGAAGCATATATTGGAGTTAGCTTCTAATTCTGTAAACTTTGTTCTATATTTTCTACTAATATTATTTCTTTATTTTTTCTTTCTTAATAACTGGACTAACACTAGTAGATCTTTTAGAATGATTACAAAGACCAAGAAATATCTTATCCATTTTGTCAAGATCACTGTCAACAATTTACCTAAAACTCCCAAATAAATTTCCTTTTCAAATTAGGATAATAGAGAACGCGACTTAAGTTTCATTTGACAAATACTTATAGAACACTTACGACTTTGATACTAGTATAGTATAGCTTATAAGCAAGATTCTTAGTATGCGATCAATGTATTGGCTAATTCTTAGTTAGGTTCTACTAAGAATTAACCAGTTCGCGATCAATAGAGCTTATAAGCCAATTTATAACAAACAACCTTCTGTAATATTTGACACACTCACAATATTTAGTATGATATTCTATATGACTATTAAATTCAGCACAGTCAACATTAAACAATTCAAATCTTAATTCTTTAAGAATAGAAGAACTAGACCAATTAATCATACATAATTTAAGAACAAAACTTTCAATAATAGAAGAAGGCAGCCGGTGTGCGATCAATATAGATTATAAGCCAATTTATAACAAACAATAATATGTAATATTCGACACAGTCACAATATTTAGTATGATATTCTATATGATTATTAAATTCAGCACAACCAGCATTAAACAATTCAGATTTTAATTCTTTAAGAATAGAAGAACTGGACCAATCAATCATACATAATTTAAGAACAAAACTTTCAATAATAGAAGAAGGCATGAAATTTATTACTTACAAAACTATGTGTACAAAGTGGCCAGTGGTTACAAGAAGCATAAAGCACACTAGAGAAATATGAAACACACTATACTGAAATAGGATATAATATATGCAAAAATGAATTTTCCAAAATGACTGGGTGTGACAACCCTTTTACCATTATAAATGGTATTTGAAAACATATTCCGTCATTACATATTACAACATGTGGCAGTTTATATTTAACTGATAATTTTTTTTTCTATTTGTGGCAGTTAACTTGGAAAAAGTATTAATCCTTCACTTATGCAGTTTAAGTTAGCGCCTGAATCTATTAATTAAGGCTACTGTCTTAGAGAAATATTCTTTGTTTACAACAACAGTTATGTAGGTATGCCACTTATGCTTGATTACCCTATCGACCAAATTCACATATTGAAGATTGCCAATTTCATCTTCATTCAACGGATCTGTTTTTGGTCTTTTAAGATTAATTGGCAAAGCTTCTTTATCATCTTCTTTATTAATTAGCTCCTAGGTATAATAATTGAAAAAATATACAACAACAACAACATTAATAATAACAATAAACTATATATGGGTTGATGAGGAGGAAGGTGAATATAAGTGTAAATGAGTTGCTAAGTTGATTTGGGTTGCTAAGTGTATATGGTTGCTCAGGTTGATTTGGGTTGCCATAGGTTGCTGAGAGGAAATGAGGAAAAGACAAAAATAGGTGTGTATATATATGAAGAAGTTGGGCTGCAGGGAAAAGAAAAGATGTATTTTCGTAACTATTCATTTTAGTCCCTAACTCTTTTTCTTCCTTTTTAGCCACCCAAAAGACCTCCAATCAACACAAGATTTTAATCTAGCTTCTTCACAACGTCTTATTTGCACTGGTGGTGTCCAATTCAGCAGAAAAGGTGCAAAAAATTTTAGATTTGGCTCGGAAAATTCTATCCGAGTTGTCAACGTCAGAACGCTCACCTCGTTGCCTTTCAGCCAAAACCACTATCAAAGGCTTGTTCCTCATCATTTCAAGAGTCCGTTGACACCAACCGCGCATCCAATCTCCACCGTTAAAATTTTTTATGAATTTTGCGGTAATTTTCCTTTCAATTTTTAATGTTTTCATTATGTATATTTTGGGGTATTTAAGACTATATTTGCATTCTATAAATTGTTTTGAATGCATTGGTATATTTGGTTGGGTCATGTGTTGTGTTTCTGGTGAAAAATCTTGTGGGTCCTACACAAATTCCGACAAGAAACAATAACCAGCTCAAAAAATTTTGAATTTATTTTTAATAAATAGTATAAATTATGGTGATCAATTTCTATAGCTGAAGTTCAATCTAATTCCTTACAGATAATGAGATATAAGTTCCGGAATGGTTGCGGCGAAAATTATATTATTTCTGTTTAAATTAGTTTAGCTTGTCGGAAATATTCTTTAAGCCTTAAGATTTATCATTTATAAGGTTTGTAGGATTATTTTGATAATTCCTTGGTTTTTATAATTTTCTAAAATTTCTAAGAATTTATGTAAAACTATTTATTAAATAAATATTTTGGTTGTTTAGAGAGTTAAGGAGTGGAAGGTACAGTGCTTAGGCAGTTGAGGATGCATCAGCCAACATGCTTCACCTGTGAGTTAATATTATAAAATGTTTGTTGAATGGTTAAATTGTTTTGAAAATGATGGCATAACTTCTACTTTGACATTCAGTATGATAAACCCATTTGTTGCTCGATCATGACCTGCAAAATCAGTCATTACAACATCAGTCTTTTCCAGGTTTTTAGCTTCTAGCCCGAGCCTTTTAAGGGTTGTAAGAGGCATAATGTTAACTTTAGCGCCATTGTCAACCAATACCCTTTTCATTTCAACACCATTAAAATCGGCATTAATATACAATGGCCGAATGTGTTTGGTCATAAGGAAATCGAGTTGTGGGATAGTCAAAGATGCCCCCAATCCCTTGTCCAGCTCACTGTCATCTGGGGCAATCACATCTCCATCTAACATAGACCTTTGGTCAAGCCTAGATTTAAAGTCACTAAGTAGTGTGACAACATTGATGTTAGAGGTTGATGCTTTTATCTTTGGGTGAAGGAGGTGGAGGAATCCCATCTTTGATCTTTCCTTCTTTGGCCAACCAATACTATTGTACATTCCCCTTTCCTTTTTCCTCCTTATGGAGTTTGAAATTAGAATAGGGCTTATTGTTAGGATTAATTATACCATGATACATCTTCTTAACCACTCTTTCCCTATCCTTGGTGACTCTCTTAATATGCTCTTTTTCTCTTAGAGTTTCTTCCTGTACCATCCTCAAAGGCTGATTTATTGGGCTTCTTTACTGCTTATCTTTGTAGAGTTTCTCCTTAGTTAGCCCAACTCTCAAATTTCTATCCTCTTTGTGCTGTTGGGCTGACTAGTAGAGCTTCTGCATCCTTCTCTTTTGGGTCTTAGTCATACTAACCCTCCCATCTCTGACAGGATATTATACCCTCATAAATATGTTTGGCTTAGGCATGTGCCTCTGCCATTCTTTTGTTGCCTTAGGTTTAAAGGTCTTAGCATTTGGATGATTTGGTGAATGTAATCGGCCTTGATCAACTGGCATGGGTGACCTATGAGCAATAACTTTAACCTTTGGCCAATAAGGTGAATGTGATTAGCCTTGCTTAACATGCCTTGGTGATCTACTGCTCTTCATAGGGGTGTACTTAAAGCAATGTTGGCATGTGGGACAGGTAACCTTCTCTTCATTTGTAATGATTACCTCTCTATTTGGCCTAGCGCTTTCCCCTCCTCTTATGGAACTTTTAAGTCCACTCTGACACTTGGCCGATTAGGCATCCGCTGCTCCCCTTTTCCAGGTCCAAGTACTTTACGTCCCTTGGAAATACCATATTGCAGAGCAACCTTGGTGTCATCATGTCAATAACCATAGACGACCCTTTGTTTGGGAAAAACAACTTCCCTTCATCAATGGCCTTTTAAATTATATTCCTAAAAACAACAAAGTTGTTAGTAGTATGCCTCCAAAAATTATGCCACTTATAGTATTGCCCGATCCTTTAGAGTGGGAATGACATGACCATCTGATAGTTTGATCTGGCCATCTTTGATTAGTGTATCAAAGATATCATCGGCCTTGGTGAGATCAAAAGAATACTCTTAAGCTATTTGATTAGCTTTCAGATTTTTCTTTTTATCTTTTATAACAGTCAACCTTCTCAGGGCTTGACATTCATTGGGTTTAGACCCTATATATTCAGCTACATTAATGGCCTCATCATCCGAATCGGTCACGTAGTCATCATTTATGGCCGATACATCAAGAGGGTCTTGGTAGTAAGTCTCTTTAGAGGAGGCTCTCCTCTGGTCCTTCTCTTTGAGTAGCCTCTCATAATTGGTTGCCCGAGTGGTTAGCTCAAATAGATCTCTAAAGTAATGACCCTCAAAATGTTCCCTCATAGAATAGTTTAGCCCTCTAACTACGGTAGGGACACATTTAGCCTCACTGATGACAGAATGACACTGTGTATGAAGTTTTTGGAACCTCATCACATATTGTTCTACAAACTCCCTTGGTAGTTGAGTAATTCTAGCCAAATCGACCAAAAATATATCAGGTTGGGCTCTATAGAATTTTATGTGAAACTTTTCTTCTAAATCCTTTCATGTGGTTATGGAGTTAGAGGGTAAGTGTGTGTTCCAAGTGAAGGCCGATTTTGTCAAAGAATTATCAAAAAGTCTCAGCCTTCAAAAGTCATTAGCCGATGCCTCCCTACATTGCACAACGAATCAGGCTACATGTTCAATAAAGGATTGATGTTTATCCTCGCCCAAAAATAGCACAAATTAGGGCACCTTATATCCTCTTAGGAATTGGTGTAACTTATCAATTCAGTCAAGATAGGGTTTACTGTACATTGGCCTAAAGATGTGTTTAAAGTCTATCCCTATCTTTTCTAAGGTGTCTCTTAACAGACATTGCTTGGTCATAGGTGGCCGATACTTATACCTATATGCATTATTTTCATAGTGTGCAGGGGAGCTACCTTGATCTAAGTCCTGACTTGAAGTTAATTCCACTACTCGGCCTTGGTCATCATATGTAAAAATGGTATCAGTTCGAGGAAGATTATAACTCATTGCTCGACCTTGATAACTATGATCATTATTATAATTCATAGGTCAGGCTTAATAGTTACGTTCATTATCATCACACCTTTTTATTAAGCGCACATTACCATATTACAAATTGCTATGTCTATTAATGTCCGAGGAATACCTGGGTAGTTCAACATTTTGCTTTTTGTCCAGGATTGATGCCATGTGATGGAGGCTGACATTCATTTCCTCCAACTATTTCTGGGATTGCATCTAGGTCGATTTGTTCCTTGCCAATATCGATCTCAACACTGTGGACATCTATGCTATTAGATCGTTGAAAAGGGTATGATTCTCCCTGGACACTTAATCTCTCAAGAACTCCACATCCTCTCTATCGAGGATTGATTGCCTTTTGGGTGGCAATGCTCGGTTGTACTCCTCCTGGAGTTTACTGGTTCATTTTAACCTTGATCTTGGGAATGACCAGTGGATGCATTGGGCTTGTAATTGGAGGAGTTCCTTTCACTGGATTTGCTTACCATAGTACCAATCTTATGTGATCTTGTCTACACAGGCATACAAGAGTCCTACTAGGCACGCCAAAAAGATATTTGGGTCCAAATCAGGGATAGTGCTTAAGTACCCTGTGATTGTTTTAAAGAAATGGATCCTACAAGCCTTTTATAATTTCATAGAGATTAGGGAAGAAGAGAATGGGCTTTGTTAGCAGCTCAGGGTGGCAACAGGGATAAGAAACAGGTCTTAACCCTTCTAACCTGTAAGAAATGAATCAAATAGGAGTTTGGCTCCACCGAGAAGCCTAATCACCGGGATAAAAAATGATAAGAGACACAAGATCTGTTGAAAAGGGAATAAAATAGTACTAATGAGTTGTGTAAAATGTTAGAGAGAGAATTACAATACAGAAACTTTGGAATTTATAGGCTCTAGAGCCCTGCTACAAATGAAAAATAATCAAATTAGAGACTTGCCTAATTTAGCTTAAGGAAACAAATTATAAATAAAAAATTCCTAATTTGCAGTAAGGTAACAATCTAAGTTAGAAAGAAATATATAATACTACTAAAAAAAATAGACATTACCAACCATCTTACCATTTTTTATTCAGATGGATATATGGGCCATTCGGATGGGTCGGGCTTGTTAACACCCAAATCCATTGGTTAGTACTGAGAAAAGTCTAGGGTTGTTTTATTTAGCCTTACTCCATTTAAATAGACGAACGGGCCTTCAAGGATGAACTGGACTTGCTGGGTCATGGGTTCATCTTTCAGAAATGTACCAAGCCTATTGAAGGCTTTGGACTGATAGAAGCTTGGACCATTTGGGCTGGTACAATGAGAGATTGTGGACGTCATGCTTGTGATGCTATTACAGATGGTTATTTTTTGAGAAATACAGTAAAATAAAAAAATGATGTTATATAAAATATGGGTTGGTTATTTAAAAAAAAATACATAATATTATTTGAAATTTTTAATCAAAACTTAGAATATAGTATAATTTTTTCATTATATGAAGCATGTTTTTATATGATGATAAAGAGGATGATGAGAAAAGGGAGTGGCAGTACTAATATTAGGGTTGTGCACGGGTCCTAGAGAATCGAAACCATCTAAAAAATCGAACCGAAAATTTATCGAACCGAAAATATTCGTTGACTGTTTGACTTTCTCCGAATTGAACAGTCCCAAAATTTTTTATTGGAGTGGATTCGGAGATCATGAATTCTCCCAACTGAAAACTAAACCAAACTGACCTGAACTGCACCGAACCGAAGAACTGAAACCGATGTGTCTGCATGTCTCTATATATATATTATCAATACTTGATAATATTAGAAATCTATAATTATGTGTTACAAGTAAAATTTAGTACCATTTTAATTATTAATTATATTCAAATAATTTATTTTAGACAATCTATTATTAAAATTTGATGTATAATATTTGACATTTTAAATATTAATTAATTAATTAAAATAAAATAAATACACTCATCAACTAAATGTTTTTATAGTTAATTTTCAACATATGTTTAAATCATAAAAAAAAAATTGATTTACAAATAAAATTTTTATAGTAAAATTTATAAAAATGGTACAATTATTAAATATAAATAAATAAATAAATAAATATATATATATATATATATATATTAAAATCTCAATTTACTCTGAATTGCTTCGAAAATTTGAAGCAATTTGAAGGGAAGATTCAAATTTTTGAAATTGAATTCAAAAAATATATTTAAAATTTTCAATTTTTGAGCCTGGTTGGAAGAATTTACACTCTTTAAATTACTCCGATCTGCCCTAACTAATACACACGCTTCCATTTAGAAGCACTTTTGTATGATTTTTTTTAGAAATATTGAAAAATAAAGCACAATAATCCATGTAGATTCTACATCTTTTTACAACCTAACAGCAAATAGCATGCAATACTTTTTACACATAATCCACTCGGAGTCACACGTAAACGCCCCGCACTCCCCTACACTATATAATATATCCACAAATAAGATAATGATAATAAGAATAAAAATAAATAAAATAAAATAAAATAAAAAGATGCCACGTCATCTGTCTCATGCTTTATCCAACCACCGGCTGCCGTCTCCCAAATCCACATCTACTATTTCCCTCTCTCCTTCCTCTTAGCTGTTCTTCACTGTAGACTGTGGGTCCCACACTCTTTCTTAAAAAATTAAATTAATTTAAAAAAAATTATCATTTTCCTCTCTCTTTCCTCTCTGTCTTATGATTTTTTTTTTTTTGGTGTTTTTTTAATATAAAAAAAAAAAAAACCACACACGCACACCCAAAGACATAGTCTTCTGTGTACACACACAATACAGAAAAATTAAATGTGAAAATTAAATTTAAGGAAAAAGGGGAAAAAAACCTCATAAAGACTCTGTCTGTCTCCTCTTCTTCTTCTTCTTCTTCTTCCTCTTCTCCTCTTTTTACTTTTTTTTTTTTTTGAGTAATAATCATAATTAGCTAGAAAGAGGGAGATGCGTACTTGGTGGGGAAAAAAATCATCAAAGAATAAGGAAGAGAGGCATCAACAAGATAAAGAGACCTCCAGTGTTAAAAATGATATTATTGTTAGTAACAAGAAAAGGAGCAGCACCAGTAGCAACGGAAGCAGCAGAGACAATCCCAAGAGCAGTAGTTTTGATGAGCCGTTTCCTTTTACCCGGAATTCCCCTCGTGTGAGCAAGGATTTTAGCGGCGGCGCATCTGGGTTTTCGGGTTTCGATTCGGATTCGGTTGAGAAGAGAGCTACTCTTGGTCTTCCTCTGCCTACACCTTCTGGGTCGGGGAGTGATCATGGTGCTGCTGCTGGGGCTGGAGTTGGTGTCAGTGTTGGGTATGGACCCGGGATGGGATCTGGGTCAGCATCTGGTGGTTCTGTTTCCAGTGTTAGCTCTTCTGGTTCTTCCGGCGAGGATCATCCGATTTCGAATGATCATCACTGTAATCTTTTTAATGCTTACAGGTTGGTTCTTTTTTTCTAGATAACTTTGTTCCGGTGGGATCGGTGATTCTAATTTGTTGATCCTAGGATTGGTTTGATTTGAGTTCTCGATTGATGGTTTTGATTTATATTGTGTTATTTAGAAACGTTGTTTTTCAGGGTTTTCCTAGAGTTAAAAAATAACGTTGATTTTATTTTTACTATTGTTCTTGTAGGACATATGAATCTCTGTTGTGTGTCAGAATTCGGTTTGCTGGGCTGCTAATGTTGTTTCTGTGTCTGTCTTCCACATTATTTTCTGTGTCTGTCTTTTTTGTCTTCGTCTCTATCTTTTTTTTTTCCTGTCAGAGTTTGGTTGCTCTATGTACTGGGTTTATTCTTCTCTTTCCAATAAACTAGTATAGGTAGATCTCTGTTTGCTTGTTTATTTTTTCCTTTGGCTTCTTAGATTCAATCTTAATCTCTGCACCAGTGTCTTAAGTAAATTTCTCAAAGTTGTAGATTTAAAATGGAGTTTATATTAATTAGATGAGTTTGTAATTTATCATAAACTAAGGAGCTATGCATTTCTTATTTAGTGTGAATTCTATGACACATCTGGAAATGTTACGGTGTGCAGCTAATTTTGCTTTCTAATTGGTTAGCCTACATAACCAATCTTTACAAGAATAAATTCAGATTGATTCTCAAATGAATCATCTAATTGAAACCCAGGTCATCTGTTGATCATAGAGGAAATGGTGATATAAGGTTCAGTACGGGGTCAAGAAGTCCAGGTCCAGGATCAAGAAGTCCCGGTCCTGGATCAAGAAGTCCAGGTCCTGGGTCAAGAAGCCCCCGCCCAGGATCTAGAAGTCCCGGTCCTGCATCGAGAGGTGCTAGCAGGTCAGCATCACCTCTTCATCCATTGTTGGGAGGTATGAATCTAGAGTCTCCAACTGGAAGGTTGGAAGATGGGAAGAGCCAATGTCATCCTCTGCCTCTTCCACCAGGTTCTCCTAGTAGCCCTCCTTCCTTGCCAGGCACTAGAACTCCTGTAGTGACTGAAAACACCAGTGTTCCAGTATCAAGATGGAAGAAAGGAAAGCTCCTAGGAAGGGGAACATTCGGACATGTTTACCTTGGATTTAACAGGTAAACTCAATGATTCTCCTAAACTAATTGGCTTAAGTAATTTATGGCTTAAGCTTCAATCTGTTTCACTTTTCTAAAATATGGTGCTGTCTTAACAACTGTGAAGATGAGAGTAGATTTGTTTTAGTTATAAGATGATCGTATGCAAGGCAGTTATGTTATATTATGTGAATGATATGTGACTACAAAATCATGATTTTATTACTGTTCTAAAGAGGAAAAAAAAGAGAGAGAAAGGAAAAAGTGCAAATAGATGAGTAATTGAGTACAATGCTACTTTTCTGTTGAATCAATTTGACATATTGTTGCACTCTTCTAAATGTTGTATTGCAATTCAAACAGTGAAGGTGGGCACATGTGTGCAATAAAAGAAGTCAGAGTTGTATCTGATGATCAAACATCAAAAGAATGTCTTAAGCAACTGAACCAGGTATTTAGCTTGTGGTATCAAATTGAGTTCACAGATAAGCCAGCAAAGTAGTGCATTTTCAGATAGTGTTTTACATATTTTATTGACACGTGATGGTTGATTTCTAGCTAATTTTCCTTGTCAACAGGAAATCAATTTGCTTAATCAGCTTCAACATCCAAATATTGTCAGATATTACGGAAGTGAACTGGTATGATATCACCAAAGTGTTTCTTCTGTTTACACAGGGATTTTTGAATCTTTTTCCTGACATTGTCAAATTTATTCTGTTACCTTCAATCAAAGTCATTGAGTGTGAACTTTGAATTCTGTTTTGGTTTTCCATTTCTTCAGAGTGAAGAAACACTTTCAGTGTATTTGGAGTATGTCTCTGGTGGTTCAATTCACAAATTGCTTCAAGAATATGGCGCCTTTAAGGAACCAGTCATTCAAAACTATACCAGGCAGATTCTTTCTGGGCTTGCCTATTTACATGGACGAAATACTGTGCATAGGTATTTAAATATTGGTGTATTATGGTTGATCAATTATTAAATCTGAACATTATAGTTTTTTCAATTTCTTATCTTTTGTAATGTGTGTTTTCCTGATAGGGATATCAAAGGGGCCAACATATTAGTAGACCCTAATGGTGAAGTCAAGTTGGCCGACTTTGGCATGGCTAAACATGTACGGCTTATTTCAAACAGTAGAGTTTGATTCCTGAATATTTGCAAAAATAGATGTTTACAAATCATACAGAATGGAATGAGAGTTCACTTTTAAGTTCTACATCATGAATATTCAATTATTTTTCTATTTGCAACCGCCGCTATATTTTGGATAATTATTGGTGAAAGTGTTTTCAACTTTTTCTCTGAATCAGATAACAGCTTGTTCTTCAATGCTTTCATTCAAGGGAAGTCCCTATTGGATGGCCCCTGAGGTATCTTCTCTTTCTCCCTTACCCTAATACGGAGATTCCCACATCCTGTCTTATGGATATGACTGATTCTTATGTATATATAAAGACTCTCAACTTTTTTTTCCTCGGTGTTTCATTTCTATTGTCCACTGTTCATCGGCATTTTTTTTCATCACCAATTCTTTCTCTCTTGGATCTGGTTTCAGGTTGTAATGAATACCAATGGCTACAATCTTGCAGTGGATATATGGAGCTTAGGGTGTACAATTCTTGAGATGACAACATCCAAACCTCCATGGAACCAGTATGAAGGGGTGAGCTTTTGAAAATTTCATAACTTAAATCACCTTTTGTTATGGTCAGCTTCAAGGCTGTTGTTGGATTGACATCATTTGATCATGTTGACTTTAACAGGTAGCTGCAATTTTTAAAATTGGAAACAGCAAAGATATGCCCGATATACCTGATAACATTTCAAATGATGCAAAAAATTTTATAAAGCTCTGCTTGCAGCGGGATCCATCAGCACGTCCTACAGCTGCACAATTGTTAGACCACCCTTTCATTAGGGACCAAGCAACAACAAGAGCTGCTAGCATCAAAATTACTAGAGATGCTTTTCCATACACTTTTGATGGAAGCCGCACACCGGTATATCCTTGAACTTATTTTAGTACCATTTTAAATTGCAAGAAACAAGGTTTCTTTTTTCATTTGATATATTTAAATTTGAGACATTTGCATAGCATAATCATTACTAGGACTTTGGACATAAGCCTAAGGAGTACGTGGTGCTGACCACTTTCCTGAAGCACCATGTATTCTGTTTAGTAAACAACATGCAAGCAAAATAGCCTTTGTATTGAGGTTTTTTGCTGAGTTTTATAAAGAAACTTTTATGCTATCAATATCTATTTGAGCAAGGGATGTTAAATCTTATTGGACCTGAGGCAGCAATGCAGCTGAAGAAAGGGTGTATTGATTAGATGCCTTTGCTGGCATAGAGGAACAGTTCAGTTAAGTGCTAGGTCAGAGTGTTTTGCTGCACACAATGCCACTATATGAACTTCCAAATTCCAAAATGTTCTTAAATTTATTTTGCTTGTACATCACTCCTTTGTTGTGTGATTGTGTGCATATGCAGTGTTTTAGAAATTTATTTTCTTGCCCCAATTTATTTTCTACTTAAAATTGGATGTCAGCTAACTGGTATATTGTGTTGCTTTGTGAGCAGCCAGTCTTAGATCTTCACTCAAACAGAACAAGCATCCTGCTCTCTGAAGGAGATTATGCAACAAAGCAAGTGATCACTAATGTCAGAGCATTGAAGAACAGTAGGTAAATGGCATACTTTCAATCATACCCCTTTTATGCATCATGATATATTTAACTTTTCATTGACTTTGGTAGACTTATATGCAGGGATGATGCAAGGATGATCGCATCTTTACCTGTATCCCCTTGTTCTAGCCCGTTACGAAAGTATGGGCCAGCACACAATAGTTGTCTCCTTTCACCTCCTCATTCAACATATACTGCAGTAGGGCAAAGCGGTTACAACTTAAGTGATTACTCATTTTATTCTATAAGACCGAACACATTATACTGTCATGATTTTGGCATGGAGAACTCTTTATTGAAAGGCCAAACAGCCGGTGCATCACCAAGATCAAGACCCATATGAGTGTAAATACCAATGTATACTTTTCATGCTGTCCTCAAAATGCAGCACAGGCTGGGACCACAAGGTTCTGTTGTCAATGGTTTGATGCTCTTACATTGGTCTCATAACTTCCTCCTGCTTGAATGAAGTTGGTGGATTATTATCCCTGCAGAGAACTCAAGAAGGGAGCAACTTGTGGTGAATGGACTGATGATAAATATATATTGATCTCTTGGCAGTCTCTCGGATTGTTGTAAATGGCCAGTGGGTCACTGTGTGTAACATTCATGTTGTAATCGAGTTAAGTGTATAAGATCATTGGTTACGCAAATGCTTGTAGCTAGATAAATGGAAATATGTGGTTTAGGCTCTTCTTCAATATTGTCTAGTTTTCTCAGAAATATATCCTTTTTGTTGGATTCTTTTGGCATTGCAACTAGGTGGTTCTGCATGCCGCCAGCTATTATATACACAAGACAAGATGGAATTTCTGGAATATTGTGCAGCCCTGCTCAGTCTGCCCATTGTGCCTTATTGCACATCTCATGTCGCTCGCGGCAACTGCAGGAATTGCTTTCCATTTTGCTTGCTGCTGTTACAAAACTGCTATTGAAAACCATTTGAAGTTTTAGGGTGCTCTCGTGCCCATACAAATGTGCCCTAGTTGTCGGATTCGTTGTATACAAACCCGTAGCAGGATCACCATCAGTTCCATTTGAGTTATAGAGTGATGAGATGTTGTGGGCGGAAAGCGTGTTGAAAAGGAACTTTTATTGGGGTCGGTAGGTGTTTGATAATCTCAATGGCAATTTTTGACGTGACATGAAAGAAGAACTCGTCTCCAACCCCAAGTATTATTATTTATTTAGTTGATGCCAAGACCTCAACTTTCATTTTGTCTTCGCTGCTTGGAAGCTTCTTGGATGACTTAGCCGGTTATTTTGTTACAACTTTGCATTGCTAACTTGCGGTGCCTGTACCAATTTCGGATGTTTTGCTCGCAATAAATAATTGTCTCCAATCCCACTTTACGTCTTGCCTTTCAATCATGTAGCAGTTGGTTGATTCTACGTATCATCTATGGAACCCACTTGTGAAATTGACTGAAAGGCTAAACTGATTTCTTTTTTTTTTTTTTGGTTTTTATCTGTTTTCATTCTAAATTCCGTCATTAAATTGGTAAAAACAAAAAAAAATTAAGAATAAGAAATCTAACCTGGATCAAACTAAAGTTAATATGTATTGAAGTTCAATTGTTCTTACTAATTAATATGTATTAAACAAGAATATATATATATATATATATATATAGCTCTTACTACAATACAAACGTTTATATCTATACAAATGAAATTAGAACTGTTAGATTAATTTTTATTTAATTACAATAATTAATTATCTTTGTGTATCAATACTCATAATATGCATCAATGGTTACGATTAAATATATATTGATCTGACGGTTATAATTTTATTTTTTATAGATACAAACGTTTGTACTGAAAAATGACTATATATATAATTTTATTTTATTTTTAATTTTGGAAAAATATTTTGATTCAATTGAGTACCAATAATTATAGTAATTTTACTAATGAAATTAGAACCGTTAGACTAATTTTTATTTAATTACAACCATTGATTGTCCTTGTGTATCAATGCCCATAATATGCATCAATGGTTATGATTAAATATATATTGATCTGACAGTTATAATTTCATTTGTATTGTACTGAAGAAGGACTATATATATATATATAATTTTATTTTATTTTATTTTTAATTTTGGAAAAATATTTTGATTCAATTGAGTACCAATAATTATAGTAATTTTTACTCATGGTACGCAACTTTTAACGAAAGTCCCATTAAACTACTTTAAGTTTAACATTATAATATTTCAAAAAAAAAGTTTAACATTATAATATTTTTATATGAAATACATAGTATATGCTTGGGTTAATTATTTCGGAGAGTACCAAATTTTCGCCTTGTTTCATTTTGGTCACCACATTCTAACATCATCTTTAACAAGATGATAGAATAGGTTGTTGCTGCATATAGAATGAGTTATGTGAGGAATATGAGTGATTGAGAAGGAATTTATCCCTCATTTATTATAAGAAGATATCTATGGGCTCCTCATTTATTAAAAAAATGCATGGTCATGCTGAAATGAGTTGATAAAGAGTTATTAATATCATTTTTCTTATGATCGAGAAATAATATGATTGAATAATATAAGGATGTTTTATATATATATATATATATATATATAATACTTACTATGGACTAAGTTATGTTGAATTATCAACCTTCACACAACTTGGATAGTCATAATGTCTTGCTTATGATTTGTGGGCTAGAATTGGGATTTTAGCCTTACTGCTAACGTTGTGTGAACCTACAGGGTCACACACTCAAAATAGGTCCAAAGCGGACTTGGGTTAATCCACCCAATGAAACTCTCTCTGAATGAATGAATAAATAAATATATATCTTTATGTTCATATTTATTTATTTATTTCCTTATTTATTTAAGGTAAGTGTTATCTTAAATAAATTGAAAATAATTTTATTCTTGAAATTGGAATCAAAACAGAAAAATAGAAAGTTAAACATACCAAAATGGTTTTGGTAAGTTAAAGATTTGAAAAAACCCTAGATGGTATGTATATTTACATATACATCTTTTTCTCTAGGGTTTCAAGGGGGATTATTCTTCACATTCTTTAAGTTCTTTTGAGAAAAGAAAAACAAAGACACACATAGAGAAAAAGAGGAGGTCTTTTAAAAAAGGTGCTAGCATACTGTAGACGGCGAGGTTTAGCACGCGTCCAAGATTTTAGCAACCACAACGCATTGTTTAAGTTCAGAACTTTAGGGAACACACTAACCATATCACAAAGACATGACGTGAAGATGAGAAGTCACAACCCAAGGTAATAACTGGGACAACTTTCGAAAGTGGTAGTAACTTGATTCCCTAAAAGAGAGTTAGCACCACATCAAGATGATTAACTTCTTTTAGTCTCATGTTCATTTAGAATTACTTTATGAATTACTATTTTATTCTTTATTTATATGCAATTCATATTACTTCAAGGCAAAAAATCACATGAAAAGCATATAAACACTGCATTCATTTAAGCTGATAATCTCTAAGTTAGTTTAATCGACATTGATTTTAATTAAAGTAGGCTAAATTTACATTTTTTTTAATTTACAAGTGATCGTAAAAGCTAATGGGCCTAATTTCTATTTAATTTTAAATTAAGTGGGCCTAAGTGTATTTATTTTAATTCTAAAAAATGAGATTAAGTCTACAAATTATGAAAGCTTTAAATTAGTGGGTTTAATTTTACATGTTTTAATTCTAAGGTCGGCCTAATTCTACAAGTTATGGAAAATACGTAATTTAATGGGGTACGTCTAATTAATTAAATTAAATATAAGTGGGCTTATGTCTCTAAATTAGCTAAGTTGACCTAAATTATTTCTAATTTAAAATCTAATTAATTATGATCCTAAAAACTCATTTTAATCAATTAAGCCTACAATTAATAATTAACTAAACCTATTAAATTGGGTTAATTAACAAGATGAGCCTAAAGTCTAATTAAACTAATGATTTAAATCTAATAAAATAAACATGGGCCTATTAATTTTTACTATTCTAAAATTAATTAAATACAAAAATGGACCAGAAAATAACAAAACAAATAAATAAAAAAACCTAAGGGGCCTAAAATAATAAAACAAACAAAAAAAGCCTAGACAATAAAATAAAGGATCTTTACATAAATGCACCAAAAACCAAAAAAAAAAACTTTTAAAAATGTTGTTGACTTGAAAAACTTTCAAAAATATTTTTTCAAACTCTTTTCTTTCAAATATAGCCCACTCCCCTTGCCATTAGGGTTGTTTTTTTTTTTCCAGCATTTTTTTCCTTTTTACTGATTTTTTCAACTTTTTTTTACTTTATACTTTTTTTTCAACATTTTATTTGTTTTCTTTTTTTTTCAACAAATTTTTTGCTTTATATTGTTTTCATTTATTTTTTCTCAACATTTTTTTACTATCTTCATCTATTTTTTCTCAATATTTTTTTTGCTCAACATTTTTTTCTAACATTTTTTTTCTGCTGTCTTCATTTTTTTTCTCAACATTTTTTTGCTAAACATTTATTTTTATTTTTATTTTTATTTTTATAGTACTATATTTATCCTTTTTTTTCTAATGTTTTCATTTTTTTCTCAACTTTTTTTTT
>CATIWK010286727.1:0-16541 GCA_949634005.1 Mallotus japonicus
AAAATAAAAATAAACAACAATCAACAATAATCAAAAAGTAACAACTCAAAAAAAATGAACAAATATTATCTAAAATTAAATAACAGCAAAAAAATTAAAAATAAAACATTGTAAAAAATCAACAAAATAAAAAAAGGATGAAACAATAGCAGCTTAAAACATCAAATGTAGATTTAATATTTGTTTTGTTTATTTTACCTGATTGCTTTGTTGATTCGTTAATTTTTTTTCGAAGTTGATGTAGATCTTTTATATGTTTGTAGCAGTAGAAGAAAATTCATGAACACGAAGAATACTTGAATCTTCAACATGAAATGAAGAATCTTCAACAATAAACACGAAAAAGTTGCAGATCTCGTGTTTTATTGTTGTAGATGAACTTGAAAATAGTTGCAGATCTCTGAAAATTGACTCAGAAGAGGAAAATTAATTCAGAAAAGGAATATTTTTTTGTTCAGGAAGCTGAGTTTGTTTAGGAAAGTGAAGCTGAGATCGCGCAATCTCGCACGATTTTTGAGCTGGAAGTTAGCGAGCAGAGGAAGGTCTATTTTTGAAAGAATTAATGTTGTAAAAACATTTTTGAAAGAATTCACAATCAACGACTTTTTTGATAATTTTTTTGGTTTTTAGTACATTTATATAAATATCTCTTAATTTTTTTAGAAAAATAATTTGGACATATGCCAATGCAAAAAAAAAAAAACACAAATTCACCTCGAAATTGGAATTTGCGCCTTATATGGACTATAAATAATATATATATTTTAAAATAATTAATTAAATAATTTTAATAAATTGAAACTACAATTTAATTAAATATAAAAATGAAAACTTAAAAAGTTATTGTATTATTTTTTATTAAGAGTATATATATTTTTAATATGTATAGTAATAATAATAATAACTGAATAAAAAAAATAGAAAATAGTTGAAAAAAATGATGTTTCAATTAGAATAAAACACATAATATTTTATGCAAAGAAAAAAATAATATCTTAGATATAATAGAATTACAGTGTTTTACGTAGAATAGAACATGTGTATTCTATTTTTTTTTTTTTTTACATTTTTTATAGAAAAATATTATGAATTTTAATAACTCAACATGGAAGCTTTTAAAGGTGAATGCTGAATTATAAAAAAAAAAAAAAAATACTTGTCAAATTGTGTGCTTAATTGACTTGGAGTCCACCATTTAATATAAATATATATATATATATTAATTAGCTAGCTTTACGTGAGCCATTTGAATGCAACCAAATGAAATCAGACAGCTTGTTTGGATCTTAAAAGATTTGAGTTGAAAGAACATTAGATGTAGCAAAAATTGGTAGTTTGCAATTATTTTCTCAAATAAGCCAAATGTTACAATTCATTTTTGTATTATATATGAGACTTTTCATCTAGTTATATGTCCATTTGATTTTTTTTTTTTAATTTTTCTTCTTCTGTTGCTTCAGAAAATCTCACATTAATTTTCCACAAATAAGTCAATTAAATCTAATTAAAGTTCGAATGCTCAATTTGTTCGGTCTAATGTCTTATTCGATTTGAATTCAAAAAAATTGACTAACTTATATGAATTTAAAAAATATATAGATTGAACTATCTGGCTCATAATGTGAACTTAAAAAATATTTGAGTTGAAAAAATCATATCGAAATATGTTAGATAAGAGAGTAATGACCCGTAAAGTAACTTAATCTAATATACCATCATCCTAGTATTGTATATCTGAATTTTCTTAGAGCTATACATAAAAATCAGAAATCCAACTTGACTCATTCAAGATCCCATGAACTTGCATGTTGAGCGAGTTACTGTAAAGCTATAATATTTCATTTTCAGCAAATTTGAAGGAGTTGGACACTTAGACCTGAAAATACAATGGCCGAATTGGCCTGAGCAATTTTAAGCATCCTTCGAATCCAATACACGAAAACGGTCCATCAATATTCATGCCATTCTTTTGCATATCTTCCTTAGCTTCCACACATCAGCAGATTGCCATGACACCATATACATTTTTCAAACAAAATATACATTTTTCTAGTGGGATAAATTTTTAGACTTTAGTCAATGAAATACATATAAGTAACTAAATTAACCCCATGAATTTTAACTTGTACTTTGTGAATTAAGGAGATCAACTCGCAATAGGAAAAATTATAATTTATGCTAAATTTGTGGTCGAATATATATACCATTTAGGGTCACTCTTGAAAATTGTGGAGATTTCTAGTTCAATTTTCTACGGTTAGGAGTTATCATTTATGGTGAGTGTTAAAAGGATCATTGTCTCTTGTAAAATCATTATCCGTCAATATTGATGAAAGTTATCACTTTTATGGTGAGTGTTAAAAGACTTGCTACCCCTTATATAGATCACACTCATTAATAAATAAATATATATGTGTGTGTGTGTTGGATATCTCCCTTTAACCTTCCCGTTATTAAAAAAAAAGACAAATCTTTGACCTTAAGATAGGCCATAGATTTAATCATGATATCCATTCATTATGAAGAAGTACATAAAAGCCCAAGAGAGAGAGACATAAAGAAAAAAGAGTAAAAGAGGACTATCAATAATAGTACTTAGAATTGGACCAAACAAACTTTTGGCCCAATAATTTTTCCCATTTTGTACTCAGCTCCAATTTTTCCCATTTTCTTTTACGTTAATTACATCGACTCTGCAAACCAACAGAAACAACGAAGAATTCGAAGATCTGAAGTCAAGTTACCGCAATAACCCTAACTTTGTCTGCATTTAGTGCTCATCACAGGTAGCGAGTACCACTTATTAATGCAATATCTAGCGACTGAATGTCTTCTAAAGTGTCTGGCTACTGGCTAGTGCTAGGACAAGTTTTTTTTTTTTTCATAGATTAAGTGGTTAATTTCCAACACCACAAGGAAATAAGATAAAAATAGGGGTTCGATCCCTGATCTCCTTAACTAGATGTCTATACCTTTTACCACTTAAATTACTCGTGGAATGTTAGGACAAGTTTTGGTGTTACAAATTATGCAACATAAAATACTAAATTTTTTTTAATAACATCTTCGTTCACAATTTATAAAACTTGTACTACTTCAGTTTGATTTCATAAAAATATTAAAAAAAATTTAATAATTAATATATTATATTAATATAATTTATGTATACCATAATTTAAATTTAAAATATTATTTAAATGAGATAAGCTTTGCAAACTAATTCCAACAATTTGTTAACAATTTAATTATAATGTGTTACAATATTTTTAATTAATATTAATTATATAATTTAAATATTAATAAGTGGTACGATAATAAATAGTCCTTTCTAATTAAATTAAATATAACTTAATTCATTAACAACCGTTAAGATCAGCTGACAGGGAGCTGTTCTCGCTTAAACTAAACCTCGGATTCGAGTTCTAATGTATGTATTCACGTTAAATAGTTGGTGGGAGACCTTTGTTGCTCTTGTGGTCCTACCCGAATCAAATCGAATTAATTAAAGTCTACTGAATTCTGGATACCGATAATTAAAAAAAAACTTAATTCTATAATTTTTTTTGACAGTTAGTTAATAGCTATTAAATTAAAAGTTAATTTTTAATTATAAATTTATTTTATAAAACACGAGAGAAAATTTCACAAGTCTAATATGGAGAATATAATTAATTTAATTTAAAAGTAAAATATTTTTGCCAGTTAAATTAGAGCTTAAATAATTAATTTTATAATTTAATTATTTTACACTGTATGTATCCAATCTTTTGGCGGTGTATATAGTAGACAGAGCGTATGAATACAAGTAGATGGGATTGAAATGGGGGCATGGCATGGCATGGCAGGACAGACCAAGAAATGGAGGGGCCAAAAACAAAAAAAAAAGGGCACGAAAATCAAAGCAGCATCAGCAGAACAGATAGAGATTTGCAGAGAGGGTGAGAATATAAGACGAGAGAAAGAGAGAGCTTTCATTGAAAAATTTTGAAGTTTGAGCTCCAAAACCAAAAACCCAAGTCAGTGACTACTGAGTAGTTGTAGTAGTAGTAAAGTGACTCACGAAGAAAGAGAAATTTTTTTTTTACATAACCCACAACACAGTTTTTGAGATTATCATTTAGATAGATAGAGAGAGAGCTCAGCTTGAGAAGCATCATGAGTAACTGGTTGGGATTTTCTGTTAGTCCACACCTGAGAATTGATGATGGCTTTGGTAGTAATAGAGAAGAAGCTGAAGAAGAACATGGTGCTTCTGGTTTTACTTCTGCTTCTACTTCTCATCATCTTCTTCATCATCACCATCATCATCACGATATCTCTCTTATGCCTTTGCGCTCTGATGGCTCCCTTTGTGTTGTTGATCCTTTCAGACGCTCTTCTGATGGCGCTCAGGGTAATACTTTATTGTATAAAAGGGTTTTCTTGTTCTTCAACTGTTCAAAGATCAACTCTCTCTCTCTTTTTTTTTTGTCTCATTTTTGCATGTTGATTTGCTTTTCTTGTTGTTTGTTGTTGATTCTTAGATTGGAGATATGAGAACTCCTTGGATGCAACAAGTGCAAGTGAAGAAGGTCCAAAGCTTGAAGATTTCTTAGGGTGTTACTCGAACTCTCCATCTGATGATACCAAAATATACTGCCAAGAGGACCAAACCCAAACCCAGAACCAAAACCATATTAATAGAATCAATGTTAATGTAGCACCAAGCTTTAATGCTTCTAGTAATGGAAATTTAGACGCTACTGAAGACAATCTCACTAACCAACAACCTTCTTTAATCCAATCTTATCATCATTACAGTGAAGACCCACAAACCCTAATCCCTGACCATCATCATAACCTCCATCACTGTGATCCAAACCCTAGTCGTAACCATAGCCATAACAGTGGTAGCATGTATCATAATCATCATGTACCTTTTGAGAGTGCTAGTTCAGTTTCTGGGTTAAAGTCTTGGTTAAGGCAGACTCCATTTTCTAGTGATAAATCTTCAAGTGAAGTAAACAACTGCTGCTTTCAGCCTTTATCACTCACAATGAGTCCAAGTTCTCAAAATGGAATGGTGGCAGTTTCTCAGTTACAAGCTGTCGATAATCGTAAAAGGGCAGTTGGTAATGCTAAACCTCTAGCTAGAGAACCAGTCCCTCGTAAATCTATTGACACTTTCGGGCAAAGAACTTCTCAATACAGAGGTGTCACAAGGTACCAATTAATTGACTTTTTTTTATATTTCTCAACCCAAAAACTCAAGTTTCAAGAACATATAATAATATAAACTGTTTACTACTGAATTCATAGTTTTTTTTAATGGTATTAGGCATAGATGGACTGGAAGATATGAGGCCCATTTGTGGGACAATAGCTGTAGAAAAGAAGGGCAAACAAGGAAAGGAAGGCAAGGTCGGTACATAGGAGAAAAATGAAAAATAATTAGTTATCTTTAATTAGCTCATTATTCAAACAGAATATACTAACAGTTGTGTGTTTTCATGCACTTTCTTTATGGGGTGCCTTCTTTTTCTCGCTATGTCAACCTTGTGCAGTCTATCTTGGTAGGTGAACTCTTGTAATTTCTATTCTAGTTGCTTGTGTTATTTATTTATTGCACTATATTCACAATTGTTTATTACATCAATAAACATTGGGTGGTGTGCATGTTCTTTCTCCTTCATTCTTTTTGTTAATTTTTCTTTTTTGCTTTGGTTTTTTACAGGTGGGTATGATAAGGAAGAAAAAGCAGCAAGAGCTTATGATTTAGCTGCCTTGAAATATTGGGGACCAACTACTCATATAAATTTCCCTGTAAGTTCTAAATTCATTAGGGGGGTGTGTGTGTGTATGTGAGTTTTAATTCGTTTCAACGTTTGATTCTTGAATCAAACATGTATATATGTATGACCATAATTAATGTCACATCTTTTATTAAATGCTTCTAGTTGAGCACTTATGAGAAGGAGCTTGAAGAGATGAAGCACATGACCAGGCAAGAATTTGTAGCCAATTTAAGAAGGTAGCCAATTTAAAAATATATATATATGTTCTTCTTTATCAAAGTTAAATATCTTTTTCTTCAGACTTTAATATAAATTATAAGTATATATATATATATATTAAAGAAGAAAAAGATAATGGGTAGAGAAAGATTGATTGGTTTGTTCAAACTTTGGCAGGAAAAGTAGTGGGTTTTCAAGGGGAGCTTCTGTATACAGGGGAGTGACAAGGTGATGGCAGAAAGCGACTCCAATGATAAAGTTTTCCATTATTTACTGTTCTCTTTGCAGGCTTTGTCAGTTATAATTCACAATAATAGGCAAACATTATTATGCATGTGTATATCATACCCACTAGTGTTATTAATCAGCTAGCTACTATGATTATATATATATATATATATGACATTAATGATCATTTATCAGCATATCTATCCTTGTTTCCTTTAATTTGATAAGTTGTTTTCTATTTTCTTTGCAGGCACCATCAACATGGTAGATGGCAAGCCAGAATAGGAAGGGTTGCTGGCAATAAGGACTTGTATCTTGGAACATTTAGTAATGATCCTTAGCTTACCTTCTTTTTTCCCTTGGTTATGCGCATGTATGATGTATCCATATTGCATGACAAACCCTCTTTATATATTTTGCATTATTGAATTTTGGTGCAATCTTTATTAGATTTTGGTGGTCCTCACAATTCACAGAATCTTCGTAGGTTTAAGGTTTTAAGGCAGTAGGGTGCCTCTTATTGTACTTTTAGTAATTGAAAAGGTCTATACATTGCTTTAATGAAATTGATAGGGTTACTTATGAGTGTGACATTTAACATTGATAGGCACTCAAGAAGAAGCTGCTGAGGCCTATGATATCGCGGCCATCAAATTTAGGGGTACAAGCGCTGTTACTAATTTTGATATTAGTAGGTATGATGTGAAGAGAATTTGCTCAAGCACTAAACTCATTACTAGTGACCTTGCTAAACGTTCGCCAAAAGACTTAGCTCCAATGCCTCTTGAGGATGAAAATTCTTGTGGATCATCAACATCACCGCAGCAGCAGCAGCTCCTTGCTATTACAAGCAGTGAGACCTCCGATGAATTGGCTGACATGATGTGGAATGCAAATGGAGATGAACATCAACAGCAGCAAAGTGCCAGCAACAGTAACAATCATGTGCCAATGGTGGGTTCAAGTCGCAGGATTAGTTCCTCCTCTATTACAGGAAGTCCAAAACGCTCGGTTGGTTTAGAGAGCGAGTTTGGCACTAGTGGTGGAGGCTACAATCAGGGTTACTCAATGCAGGATTCAAAGTACGAAGATGGTAATAGTAATGGAAGTAACAACAGGATTGGTAGTTTGGGTTTGGTGCATCAGGTCCCCATGTTTGCACTATGGAATGAGTAGTACGTAGAGACTAAAAAAAAAAAAGAGTCCGAGTTCGGATTCTACGTAGGAAATTTGCTAATTAGATGTGGTAGTGAAGAAAAGTTAAGTAGATCATAGAGGCAGTTTGAACAATGTGTTTCGGTAGCTCAAATACAGTTCAGGGAGGAAGATAATTAAGGTTTACATAGTTTAAATCTGTGTTTATTTTAGGTACTTCGATGGGTCATTGACAAATTTTCAATTAGGTACCTTGGTGGGTCATTGACAAGCTTTAAATTTTGTAGGAGAATTTGACATGTGCAACTGTTAGACATGAATTATCAAGTAATATTCAATGCAATACCTTTTAGCGATCAAAAGGGTTTTGATTTTTTTTTTTCGGGTTTATTTTAAAGTTGTGTAGTTCAAGTGCGATTCAATAATATTTATGTGCCTCAATGCATCAAATAAGAACCTTTCTGCCCATTATAATGTCATGAACCAGTTCAAGGGCACAATTCTTAGTTGACAATGAAGCTAAGTTTTGTCTAATTCCTTGAAGGTTTCGCATAAAACAATGTTTCCTATGAAACTAGTTCTTAACATGAAACAGTGTAAGATTTTAAATAAACTTTTTTTTAACCATTGGTAATTTTGACAAAGTTGAAATTAATTATATGAGATTATTGATTCAAACTTTAAATGGAATATCACTTGGTAAACAAAATAAACAAAATATTTTAGATACGAGTTAATTTCAAATTCAAATGGAAGAATTCAACGAGGGAGTCGAAAACAAAAAATAGCTGACAAATAATCTCCACTGGCCACTTTCAATCGCTGCATGCAAGAATTTTCCAAGCACCTGAGAGGGAAATGGCACAATATCACGTCCATCCCATCAATGAGCTAACCAGCAAGCAAGCTGCTAGGGTCCACGAAATCGCCATGGGGTGCCACAGCACACAAAGACCAAATGCTTCAAACGTTGCTTGCTACCCGTTGCAGCAACATGACTTGGGATTGAATCGGGTTTCATGAACGGATTTTCGAACACTGCCAAAAAAAAAAAAGAAAAGGTATATAATAATAGAATAAGCCAAGTTAGAAGAAAATGTCAAAGGCTTCTTTGACTCTGTTAGTGTATTTAGTAGGGAGTGCTTTAACAGGGACAGGAGAAAGAGAATCCATGCTAGCCAGCCAGCCAGCCAGCCCTAGTCTTGAAGAGTGCGTCTTAAATTGCGTGCCCTTTGCAGTCATTTTATGGCTTTTATTGAAGAGCTTGGTCAGGCCAACCCTCTGCTCTTGGCGCGTTTACTCCAATCTAATAGAAGTTGAAATTTATAAAGGATAATTGTTCAATTTATATTATTATGGGAGAAAAATATAGATGAAATAGTTTATAACTCAAATCTAAAAGTGATTTTTTTAAAAAAAAAAAAATTGGGGTTCAAAGTATATCCTATTTGTTAATTAATTTGATCAAATTAAGCACATTAATTAAAAATATAAATTTATATTATCAATAGCTGTCGGAATCAACTGACAAAAACTGTTTTCGCTTAAATAAAGTCTTGAACTCAAGTTATAGTGTATGCGGTTATATAATTAATTGTTGGAAGACCTTTACTATTCTTATAATTCTGTCTAAATAAAATTACATGTCAGAGTACAACAAATTCTAGACATTGATAATTTATTTTAAATAAAATATATAAATTTGCATTACTAATAAATTTTAACTTAGTAATTTAAAATTTTTATTGAATTTAAATTTTACCAAACTAATATTTCAAATATTAAATCTTACCAAAATAAATAAATAATATAAAAATCAAATATATACATATATGATCAATTGTAGGTTTCCAGGGAATCACACATACATATCTGCTCTGCTGCATCATATATATATATATATATTGGAATAAAAAATAGAAAGAAAGGCAAATGGATTTATGCTCTTATTGAGTTATGGCATCTCTGTGAAGGTTAAGGGAATATGTACGGAATGGGGCCGGTGTTTGCAGCAAGAAAATTTAGTGATGGATTTTGGGGCAGAAGACCGAATCCCACATATACACCACATATACTCCCACCAAAACAATAACAATAAAATCTGCAATGCCCATAACCCTAATTATTTACATATATATATGTACCATATAAACAGTACCCAGTACCACAGTATAAGATAAAGACATTTTTGTATAATTTTTTTTTTGAAACATGTATAATTTTTTCAAGAGCTAGTTCGAAGTGTTGTTTTTTTTTTTTTAGGGTTTAGTCAATAGGGTTTCAGGATTGTTGCATGGTTTTGGATTCTGGTCTAGTCTGTTCTATAGCTATCTATATGGATATTACTTGCTTTCTTTTGTAATGCTTTGCTTTGTCTGCTTCTGCTAGCTATGCAGTGCACTGTCCTCTCCAATATTGTTCACACTTTTGTCATATATTGACTTTGTTTTGCATTGTTTACTAGCTGGTGTACAACGTAGCTTGAGTATATATATTTATTCGAGATATATTATTATTGATTCTAGATGAAATAATTTTATTTCACTTACATATAATCAAAGTTCAATATACATGGTGAATTTGGAGTACAAGTTTTTCATTTAATTAAACATACTAACTAAAAACATTCTTTTTTTTTTATTTGAACCACTGATAACCCTTTAAACTCTAACTAATCTAGTCCAGTTCCAATAAAGTCATAATAATAGTAAAAAAATTTTAATAATTAATTTAATACTATATATTATACAATTTATATTTTTTTTGAAAATTATACAATTTATATTTAAAACATCATTATGTGAGATATTAACTTTTTTATAAGTTAGCTACATATCATGACAGATTTTCTTTGTTAACAATAGATTTCTATTTGTGTCCATCAGGCTTAGATCAAATGATTCAAATAAGGTTCTGGAATTCAAAAGGTCTTAATTTCAAACTCTAATGATGTAAATTTTTGAACTAAATGTTCATATCTACACACTACTAAAATATATAATAATAATAATTAATAATGTTGTTGTAATAGTTATTTTATTTAATTTTTTTTGGATCTGGTGGCTGTTTTCATGTCACATTGGGAGAGAGGGCAGGGAGAGTAGGGGTTTGAACATATGCCTTTAACTTACATATGTCACACGTTTTGGTTGTTAGGCTACACAACATACTAATAGTTGTATTTTTTTTGAAAGAAACACTTATTACTATTTATGCACCATCTTTCAAGCAATTGTTAACTGGATTATAATAGTTGTTGTATTTGTAGTTTATAATGATAATAAAAGTCATGATCGAAAGTCCAAAAAAAATTTCCAATTGTCAACTATGTAAGAAAAATATTATATAAAATATGAGGGCATATATAAAGAGTAATAAAAGGAAGGTATAATACATACATGACTTTCTGTACTTATCATTTTTTGTTAGTTTGATACTTTAACTTATAGTTTTGTCATTTTGACACCTGAATTTGGCTAAAATATAATTTTGAAACCCCTGTTAGCACACGTGGCATGCAATAGTGAATTAGTATGTGCCACATCATAAGAGTTTTACTGACCAAAAACTACAAGTAGAGGTATCAAACTGACAAAAATGATAAGTACAGGGGGTGGTAGATGCATTATGTCATCATATTAGTGCAAACTAGTGCATTTTAGCTAAGTTCAGATGTCAAAATAGCAAAACTATAAGTTAAAGTGTCAAACTAATAAAAAGTGACAAGTACAAGTCATGTATATATTATGCCTAAAAGGAAAATCAATAGCTAGATGTGATGATGTAAGAGTACCAGCTATAAAGCAAAAATGCTGTGGATAGTTATAGGACAAAATGTCCTTCGAAAGGGTATCTCGCGTGCCTCAAAGGAGGCTCTGAGTTTTTAACTTCTATAAGAAAGAAAGCAACAATTTCCAAGGCAATTTAAGCTCATAGATAGATAGATATGATCCATAACTAGTGCAATGCATCTGCATGCCAAAGGTGTAGGCCTTGCCTGCCTTCCCTTCCCTTCACCATGTGCTTCAATGGAAGCAAGCAGAAGGGTCCCCTTCGCCCATCCCTCCATTTTTTAATTCTCTTTCTCTGTCTCTGCATTTCCAGCCATCACCCTCACCCCACCTTTTTTTCTTCTCACAAGATATTTTACTTGAAAATTTAGTCACAAAACAATAGTACATTTTATAAAATTAAACGTTCTATCTTTCCTTTATATTGTGAACTTCTAATGCAAGAAAAAGATCCTGTAAAACGTCAATATCAATATAATAAAAAAAGTTATATATCGTATATGCAGCCGCGTTAAATTAATTGTTAAGAAATTTTTGTCGTCATTGTGATTTTGTCCAAATTGAACCGGATTAGTAAGAATTCAGTAGACTTTAAATACTGGTGGTTTAGACAAACAAAAGTTACCAACAATAAACCACTAGAATTTGACAGAAATTGTTATCGCTTAAGTGATATTTTAAATTTAAATCGTACTATATATAATTGCAATAAATTAAATTATTGTGAGACCTTTGATCATGTATTGTTATCTTTATGATCATGTCTGAATTACATGATTTAAATAAATAAGCTCAAAATGATGAATTAATGCAATACACATGTGAGCCATAAATATCAAGTTCTTGTTTCGTTTAATTTAGGAGGGTGAATTTAGTTTACTCCATCAATTGTGTTTTTGTTTATGGTTCTTTTCTTATTTTTCTCTTCCGAGTACTGAAACGAGAGTTCAAAATGGTGATAGGACAAGAGCAGAAGCCTTAGCAGTTAGCGTTTAGATTTTTTTTTTCCCCTTAAAGTTTTGGTGTGGTTCTGCTGCTAAATGACAATATTTATGCTGACAAAAAAAATTTTTTGGGCACAGCTAAAAGGGACTGGAGCCTGGAGGTACTGGTGCTGGATCAAGCCAAACATGCTTCTTGCTCTAGCTGGTAGCTGCACTGCTACTGCATCCAGCCATAATAAGAGAGGCTCTGCTCAATTTTTCTACTGTGTGTGTGCTTTCTTTCTCACATGTGATATTTGCTTGGCTTTTCTCTAGCCATCCTCTACATTAGGTCGGCCACCCGACCCCAAATTTGTCGCTTGTGTTTTACTGTACAACACCTTTTTCCTTTTTTTTTTCCTCATCAGTTGAAAAGTTAGAAAAAAACATCAATTTTTTGAAAATTTTAAACATTTGTCTAAATTTATAATATATATTTATAATTTTTATGTATCAAATATTAAATTCATAATTTTTTTATATTTTAAAAAATATTTTTACAACTAACAACTATTAAAAACACATGACATGATTGTTCAAATTTTTTTTAAGTTTGAAACTTGATATGTGCAGTCATATTAAATTAGTAATGGAAAGATCTTCATTTTTGTTATCTTATTCAGAAAACTAAATTAGAGTCATGTCAACTCCAAATACCAATAATTTACACTAAAAAAAATCTTTACCACTTAATTACTCAATTTTTGAGCTATCTAAAACATTCGAAGTATGTATTTCAAATTTAATAATAAAATATAACACACATGAAAATAAAAAATGGGCAAAAATCTCCCATTGAAAAAAAATATGGTGAATGCATGTTAAAGAAAAAGAAATGTATTTCATCAGGCTCCTTGATCAATTAATGTTGTTAGCAATTGTTGATTGCGGGTGAGTAGGGGTTAATTCCTTTATCTATGGGCTTAAGACTACCACAAAAAAGTTGGGCTTCAAGATCGACAGACACCACACTAATTATTCAATATTCAACATCAATTAAGCCATACAGTCATACAGATAAGAGTGACACAAGCAGCATCTTGAATGTGCTTTGACGCCGATGAGGCTCGTGATGGATCAAACTTCCCCGGTGTTAATCCTTAGATGAAATCCGGAAGGGCTGGTAGAATCCATTATGTGGTACATCACATCCATAGATAGTAGAATTTTTTTTTCTTGAACAACATGATTGTATTCCATTTGATAATTGATCAAAGGTTACAATAGAAGATTGACTTATAGAAGAAATGTAGTACAAAGTAAATTGCTAAAACTTACAAAGTACAAAAATAAAACAAGTAAATCACTCTTTGTTGATGAAGGACTTTAAGACTCTTCTTTTGGGTGAAATCCATTAACACCAACTGGTATAGATTGCACAGAGAGACCAGATGATCACATCAAGTAAGAACCACATCAACTCACTGTAACCCATAGAATATAAAGATAAGATCTATCAAACTCCATGAAAATTGTATTAAGAACCAATCTTTTTAATAGATCAAACCACCAAAAAACACAAACTAAATCTAGATATCTAGAAATATATCAACTATAACCTCACTAGGCAATACAAGTAAAATAACATAGATTCTACATAGAGCTATGAAATATAACTAATTTAAAAACAAAAAATGAAAGAAAAAGAGAAGGACGAGGTGATTTTGGCCAAAAATGGCCAAAACCACATCTAAAACCACTAATATGCAGAGGAGGTTTTTTAGAGAGAAGGTAGATAAAAGAAGAAAAAGAAAGAGAAGTGATTGTTGTTCATAGATAGTAGATTAAATTTATTTTTTTTCACTAACATCAATAACTAACATGTCCTGATCTTACAAAATACCAATAAAGTGACCACATTTGAAAAAGAAATCACTTTCAGCATTTATCTGTCTTCTTATTCAACAGTCGATAGGCAAAATTAAAAGATATAGAAATTTATCTATTTGCTAATCAGGCCTAAATCAAATAGTTTAGATTGAGGCATTCAAAATTTTAAGGTTCAAATTTCCAAAGTGTCATGTAGAAATTTTCCTGAATTATCACCATAAGCTGATCGGATAACACTTGGGTGGTATCCAACACCTATAAGTAATAGATTATATGTTTATTCTCTCAATAATGTTAATAAACTAGGCAAATGTCCACGCGTTGCGCGAGTAAACTTAATTTTTTTTTACAATTAATTATTATAAACTAATAATTATAAAATTATTATTTTTTTAAAAAAATAACATGCTAATGATTTTTATGATAGAATGGAGAAACCATTGGAATAAATGTCTTTCATTTCTATGTCCACCACACACAAAATAAAAAATATCATTACTTTTCTTTTTCATTGAGAATTGTTAAGGTTTTTTTTTTTTTTTTTGTCAAACCAATGTTATTATCTTCTAATCATGCAGAGATTTGTTTAAAAGAATGAGTATTTTTTTTATTGATATAGAAACCACATATTGAGACTCGTAACTCTAAATTTATTTACATGTATATGTAGTCATTCGTGATATTACTCATTTATAATTCACAACCAATTTACATTTTACTTATCACTTTTTTTTTTTTTACTTTTGCTCATATCTATCATCAATTTCAAGCTATATTAGTTTTAAATTAATTAAAACAAGAAAATTAGAAATTGATATAAATTAAATAACAAAAAAGCTAGTGATGCATAGAAATAGTTGAAACATTTACAATTACATCTCAAATTTGACAAATTCTTAAATTAACAATCACATTAAGAAATAATAAACATGTAAACAATCAAATAAAGATAATGAAAAATTACTTAAGAATTGTCCAAGTACATTTAAAATGTACTTTTTCTCTTTATTTATCTTTTATTTCTATCATTTCAAATGTTTATTTCCTTATTCTTGATCTCTATGTTCAGTTTTTTGAGAAGATATAAATTGAAACAATAGAAGTACATATGGATAGGTGGTAGTGAATATAAAAATATATAGAAATAACGAAGAGAAAAGACAAATGAGTATTAAAGAGAAGAAGGGAAAAAGGTGAAGAGAAAGGGATTTAAGTAAGCTAAAAATATAGAGCGTCATGTGTCAAAATTTTACAATAACACTTGTAGTGCTCAACTTTATTGTGGACACCCTCGGTTTGGGCCCGTAACGAAAGCCCAATGATGAGTAGTCTGAACTTTGAATGCAAGAAGAGTCCGAGATCTTCTTAAAATGGGTTCGAGAGCTTAAGCCTAACCTTAAAATCAAACCCAAAACACCTGGCCTAAACCCTAAAACCTAACCCGAAGCTTCAAACCTTCAAGCCCATGCTTTTTAGCCCAAGGCCTAGACCAGGCCTGGGTGAAAAGGCGATCTCCTCAATGAAGAGGCGTCGCCTCTTCACCCCAGACATCGGTGAGGGGTTGCCTCTTCACACCTGTCTCCTACAGCAATAAATGTTATTTATTGCTGCATTTAACTCAAAAATCTACTCTCATCTGCTCTACTCTACATATTTTTGCGTGAAAGGAAGACCTTTAAGGCAGAAATGAGTTAGAAAAGAGGAGGGAATGATGAAAAATACTAGGTGAAAAATGAACTTTGATTTTGGGGAAATTAGAGAGAGAAAAGAGAGAGGCTTAAGTAGAGGCTTAGCCTGATATTTTCTGAGGACTCTGGGCCATTATTGAGAGAGAGGAGACAAGAGAGAAAAAAAAGGAAAACGTTCTGAAAAAAAAAGAGGGGAAAAACAAGAGAAAACCAAAGGAAAAGAGGAAGGAGAAAGGGATTTTGAGCTCAAGGATCCATTTCTTTGAAGGAGGAAGATCTTCTTGCATTCCCAATAATCAAATTAAGCTTTGAGGGCTGAGTTAGGATCTCTAAACGTGCTTCGATCAGTGAGGATCTCTCATTTTTGAATTCTTTCTTTTATTTAAAACTTCATTTCTTGATTTTATACTTTTTTTTTGTGTTAATTGCTTTCTTGAGATTGAATCCAAGGCCTGAATATGTGAATTATTGAGTTTTGAGTTCCTAACTTACGTTGATTTGCATGAGTAGTTAAGTTGCTTAACATTTAAGGAATACGTAGTTTGGTTTTGTTGTGAGTAGCTGAAGAGGAGCCGCCTCTTCTCATAGAGGCGATCGCCTCTTCATAAAGACTATCGCCTCCCAGCCAGAATCAGCACGATTCTGCTTCTCTTCAGTATATTTTCTGTATATTATCCGTATATGCTGCTCGTTGTTTTTAGCATTGCATGTGATTGTTATGATATTAGACTTGCTAGGTTGATTAATCCGCATTTACATGATTATTCATGACTAATTTCATGTAAATGTAATTTTAATTGTTTTGTAAATAAAATTTTTTAATTTAAGACTTGAACTAACCGTATTTGTTGTAGGTTTTTAGTTATTTCTTAA
>CATIWK010286744.1:0-18706 GCA_949634005.1 Mallotus japonicus
CAAAAATTATTGAAAAGTGTAAGAAATATCATTGAAATTTATTAAACTATATATGTTTATTCTTAAAAAATAATTATTATTTAAGAATATTTTTATTTTTAAGAATAAAAATATTTTTATTCATGAAGGCATACCATTTCAAAATAATTTTCATGAATTAAAAATATTTTTATTCATAAAAGCATACTATTTCACAATACTTTTCATGAATAAAAATACTTTTATTCATAAAAGCAGTTTATTTCATAATAATTTTCATAAATAAACATATTTTTATTCTTAAAAATAAAAATATTCTTAAAAATTATTATCATTTAAGAATAAAAATATATAGTTTAGAATAATTTAAATCAATAATTTTTAATGATATTTTATACACTTTTAAATAATTTTTGTCAATTTTAGAGTGTAAATTTAATTTTAAGAAAATAAGTGACATATGTTTTATAATAAATAATTTTTAAGAATAGATTAATTTTTAAAAAACTAATTTTTAATATAATTTTACCCTCTAAAATAAAATTTTAAAATAAAATGTTAATTAATAAAAAATAAATAAATATTTTAAATTTACAAATATTTAGGTTTTATTTATACCAAAATTAAATATTAAGGGCTTTTTCATACTTTTTATAGCCCCAAAAATTAAAAGTTAATATTGTTACGTAAAAGGAAAAAATGGTCTATTTGAACCATTTTTAAAAGTTTGAGTTTTAAAGTACTTTTTTTAATTTGTGCTGCTAAATGCTCTTTTCATAAAAGTTTAAGGATTTTTTTTACCTTTTCCCCTCATAAAAGCTCAAGGGTTTTTTTCACGTTTTGCCCTTTATTTTCATTTTATTTTTCTTATTTGATAGTGATTATTAACAAAATAAAGCTTATTTTGTAAAAAATAAAATAATTATAAAAATCACTGTATGAAAAATACAATGTAACGGCTGCAGTATCTTTTTTAATCAAAACTCAACAAATTATAGTTATGCATTCATTAAAGTATTTATAACAATTTAAATATTTTATATCAATAAATAATCTTTTTTTTTTTTTCTTTTCTTAACTTCGATGATATTGTGGAATTCCAATTTGAACATCCAGATGAGGTCGAAAATAATGTAAAATTAAAATAAATAAAGAACTAAAGAAAAACATTTGACTATGTTTTAGCTAAGATTTACAGCAACGACAGCGACACGTGGTAGAGACCAAAACTCCTTGAGATCACTTTACACCCTGTCACAGACCCATTTGTCAAACTGGCACTTGGTCCCAGTTTTGAACATTACTCATTCTTTTTCCTTTTTTAATCAAAATTCCTTTCGTTTCTCCTCTTTCCTTTTTTTTTTTTTTTCCTTGAGAGGTCGTTTCTCCTCTTTGTTTCGTCTAGTTTTGTTTTGCTTAGCAGAAAAGAGAACCAGAAGAAGTAGAAGAAAGATGGTTGTAGCAGTGGCGACGGGGATGGATTCACTAAGCGAGAGAGCTGCAAAGATGAGAGAAGCTCTTCAAAAAAGCCAAACTATTACTGATAATGTTGTCTCCATTCTTGGTTCTTTCGATAGCCGCCTTTCTACTCTTGAGACGGCTATGCGTCCTACTCAGGTTCCAAATTACTTTGTTTAGATCATCTTTGCAGAAAATTATTTCAATTTTGGTCAGCTTTTTTTTTTTTTTCTCTGTTTGGTTATTTATATATTTGAACACAGAACTGGATCCAGACAAAGGAGTTCGCTGCTATAGATAAATATGTAAAATAAGTGTAACGGAATCCCTAAAGTTTTTGCAAAACAGATGATGCCATTTGATTAAGGTCTTGATTGGCACAAATTTAGTGCAAAGTTACTTTTGAAATATTTTCATTTCATTATTTTATATTGAAAGAATTGAATTCTGTCAACTGGCACTCTCCAAACATGATACTTGATCAAATTGGATTCACCTCTTACATTTTAAGAATTTTCAAGCAAGGTATGATAGATTTCATGAAGCATTTCGATTTGATAACTCAGTGTTTTATGCTCTTTTTTCCTTTTACAGATAAGAACACATGCTATAAGAAAAGCTCATGAGAATATTGATAAGACTTTAAAGTCTGCGGAGGTTGTACTGGCGCAATTTGATATTTCTCGGCAGGTTTGCTTTATACAATACTATGTCTCTACGTGTGTGTGTGTGTGTGTGTGTGCGTGCATACACTTTTCTTTTAATTTGATCGATGTTTCGATGGCATTGTGTTGTTACTACTTGTATCTGACTTGGCTATTGTTACTGACTTAGTCAAATAGTTTATTCTAATCCATGAGCACTCTCTTGAGTTCGGTGCTAAATCATTTAATGCAGAAGGATATGATTGTCTAATTTGTTTTTGTTTTCGTTCTAATGTGCTTTGTATTAACATCAAGAACAAGTATCAAATAGGAACAACCAATTCCAATGGGAATAAATTAACTATCCAGTCTAATTAATTCTTCCAAATAGAAAAATATATATATTTTCTACTTTTAAAAATTTAGTAGAAAATTAAAATGCATTGTTGTATAGGCATAATTTTTTGTAATCCTTTTTTGGTTCTCCATTTTTCTCTAGTTGGAGAAGATTTCACAGTGTAACTATGAAAGTGTTGAGGTAGCAAAAACTGTAGAACCTTGAATAACAATGATGGAGTAGTTTGAACTAATAACTCTTTCTTTGTGTTTGCTTCAATATTACTTATGATCACTGAATTTATTACTAAAATTTGTTACAGCCACTAGATTCTTTGACCTGTATGAGTGAAATCACTCAATTTTTACTTTGTATAATAAGGTTAATATTGCTAAATTTTGATGGAATTTTGGACATAATATCTGTGTAAGAACTTTGTTCATGTGGTTTATAAGTTCGAACTAGTTCATAGAAAATCCTTACTTACTCAGCACCTGATGTTAAATTTTTGTTGAAATTTAGTAACAGTGACCTTATTGAAACAAAAATCAGGTCGAGTGATTTTATTGATACAAATTGATGCTAAATGACTGTATTAAATCTTGATAAGAGTTATTCTTATCAAAGGAAACAGTCCCTGTTTTGATTGTGGAAGAATGGTGTTATTAGAGGGTTTTGCCTTCTATTTGTAATGTTTCGCTGGCTAGAATAATAAAGGCAGCGCATGTATAGTTTATACTTTTTCATTCTTAACTTGATTGCTTATGTACAGTGTTCTGACTTCAGCATGGTGATTGTTTGGTTCCTTTGCAATCTCCATGGCCTTGGAAATGTCTAATTGGCTTCCTTAAAATGATAATCTTAACATGCAAGAGATGCACCTGCTTTTCAATATGGACTATTGTTTTTTCCATGTTCCATGCGGTACCAGATTTTTTCCTTAGTTCTATGCTTTTACACTGTTTAGGAGTAATTTTACTTTGATTTGAGAATTAGAAGAAACAATTTACATGCAGAGCTAGGTTTTTCATTGAGAATGCTTAAGGAATAAAATAAAACAAGGAAAGACAGTTTTTTTTGGGGCTGTTTATTTTGCACGTTTAGCATTACAGTGTTATTAGAATGCTTGAGTAGTAAATTTTATTTGAGTAGAATTTGATGGAAGTGCATTTGGACCTGAATGAGGTAGGAATTTTCTTCAAAAGCAAGGAAGATAAATAATTCTAAGTTGCATATCTAGAATTACCTGGCCATCAAAACTAGTATGAATTACATCACATGATACAGATATCTGTGTTGAACATACTTTCAAACCCTTAAGACATTGTAGTTGTAAACTAGTCTTAATTACAAACTTGGCCCTACCTTTTGAATAAAAGCATTTAACTTCTACCAGAAAGATTATTACAAAAAAGAGACTAACATAAAGAAGCATTAGGCAGGAAAGAATGATTTCCTTATAAAGCAGCATGTTGCTCTAGTTGCTAGATCAACTAATATGACCTTGAAATCCTTGCAAGACGGGTACTCATAGAGGCCATCCTTGGTCATGATCTGTCTTCTGATCATTACAGTTGTCTAATGTTTGTTTGGCGATATATGTTTTATAAATTATTTCTGAGATCACATACGTAGACATTGCATCTCACATATCGTTAGTATGAGGTATAGGAAACCTATGCTTGATAGTATTTTTGTTAATTAACTGACTATCAACACACAAAGTATTATCTTTTGTTGTGGATGAATCGCTTGTGACTTAGATCTGCAGGAGGGAGCATTTCGCAATGGTATAACAATTCATGGATAAACTTTGTGAATGATTTACTTGTAAAATAGCTCATTTTTCTTTTAAGATGTGCTTTGCTTATCAGGGTTCGTATGATAGGTGAGAAGATCTAGCAATTGGGCCCTTAAGACAAGGTCAATGGCATGTTAAACAGTGAAAATAGATCATTATGTTTCTTGTCTAGTGTAACATCAGAAACACTGGGTGATATTCTTGTACTCTTAGGAGGCACATTATTTACTCTCAGACTCTCATTTCTTTTCCAACTAATGTTACTTTTGATATTCAATCTTTTTGACATGATTTTGGAATCTAATTGAAATGCGAAATTGCCCTAATAACAGTCATTATGACTAAGAGATACAAGGAAAAATACTTTATTTCATTTGATGTAGCATTTGAAGTAGCAAGCAACCTCAATTGGGATAGAATTCATTCTTCTCCTTTTATGCAAGTTCAGTTTGTAGGTAAAGTTCCAAGAAATAGACTTTTCTTGGTCGACATATTGCAATTTTTCTTTAGATTTTGATTTGGATGAATAATCCTGAATTAAGAGTCACATGGTTGTGCTTTTGCTTTGTCTGCCAAACCTGCTTTGACTTTTCAAGCAACATATGACAACAAAATCCCAAACTTAAATCTCAGTGTAGTAGAAAAAGAGATTGTATTGGCTGATTTGCCTTTGATAGCAAATGGATGCAACACCAATTCAAAGAGAATAATTTATTATGTTCACTAGCATTCTAAATTCTAATTGCTTGGGCACTGCGAATAATTAGAATAAGAAAACTATTTTTGCCTTTGATGGTAATACATTTTAAAATAATTCTTACATTCTAGACTTCACAAGTACAAAAACTTCAAATAGAATTCTTAATTAGTAAAATTCACAAGAAATTTCAAAAACAATCAAAACTCTATTAAACCAAAACTCTTCTTAAATTTGCTTTCCTAGTCTTTGTCATCCTTGTGATCTTATATGGAATATTTGTTCTGACCACATGAACCTCATGGTGAAAACAATATGCTAACTGTGTCCCAACTTGTTTTAACGGATTCATCACTCATTTTTCTTCAGTGGGGAATTTATTTTTACTTATTTGTGGGAGTTGGTGATGTTTTGTTAAACATTCTTCTGTGTTTTCTGTGTGATGATTGATTTGAGTTATTTTCTATGCTTTTTTAGATGCATATTTACTGCTTTTAGCTGTTGTGATCATTGTAGGCAGAGGCTAAAATACTTCGAGGACCACATGAGGATTTGGAAAGTTACTTGGCAGCAATTGATCAGCTAAGAAGCAACATTCGTTTTTTCAGCAGTAGTAAAGGGTTTAAGAGCAGTGAGGCAGTGCTCAATAATGCAAATAACTTACTTGCTAAAGCTATTTCAAAGCTAGAAGAGGAATTTAAGCAGCTGTTAGCATCTTACAGGTATGTAATGCATGTGCTAAATAATGTTGTATGTCAGGAATTTCTAATAAGTGCATTTTGTTGGAGCTTCTATTTTGTATTCAGAGGTTTAAAATTTCTGTTTAATCTCATCTTGTTACTTTGCAAATCAGTTGTATTACTTTAAAAGAAGTTTGGTCCCATGGGACATTATAAGCTCGATCCTTTTCCTCTTCTCGGGGCTGATGAAATTGTATAATTCTTAGGACCTTTTTGGGTTTTACTTGGTTGCTCTGAGCAATTTCAGGATGAATTTTATGAATAGATGTTGATATTCATAATTTCTTTTAACTGTTTTTCATTGTATAGAATTCATATAATTCAATTTTATAATAGATTTGGCATTCATGTCAGGTAAAAAACATTAAAGGCAAACTTTGTTGAGTTGTCATGTATGATATCATACACAAGCATAAGCATTCTCATGCAGTGCTTATGCTTGTGTATGATATCATGCATGATTGTGATCGATAGTAGATTCTCAAATGTTCTTGGATTAAATATCTTTATAGTCGTGATCTGTCAATGCACTTTCCTTAACTTTGCTAGCCAAATTTATTCATATTAATGATTATTTTAGATACTGCTGTATTTCTATAATTTCAGCAAGCCTGTGGAGCCTGATCGTCTCTTCGAGTGCCTTCCTGAATCAATGCAACCATCTTCTGGATCACCTTTGAACCATAATGGAGGCAAAAATCATTCTGAGCAGCATAATAGCAATTCAGAAACTGTGGGTTTCAAACATCTTACTCTCATTCCTCCAAGGATTCTACCTTTGTTACAAAATTTAGCCCAACAAATGGTTCAAGCTGGACACCAACAGCAGTTACTCAAAATTTACGGGTAAAGACCTTCATATTTGTGGTTCGTTTTTTTTTATTGCCATTCCTTTTTCTCTATCTGTGTGGTCACTAACTCAACTTTTCTTCATAAAAAGATTGTCTACCTGCTCACTGCTTTCTCCCCAATCTCTTTTGGCAGAAAAAAGCGGCAGTCTTGAATTTTCTGTGCTCTACTGGGCATTTTTCATATTCAAAATTACTATAATGTGGATTTTCTTATTATGTCAATACTTGCACTCTCAGACACTGATCATGAAAGATCTGCTTTTTTCCTTGCATCCATTACCACAAAAAACTAACTTTTTTGGTTTTGCATTTAAATCCTACTGCATCTATATACCCAAAGATGCACTAGAGTTTGTGTTGTAAGATTTTTTATAATTAATTTGCTTCAAGCATTAGCTTATGATATCTACTTGTTTGTGGTCTCCTCTAAAGACTCCTTCGTGTCCAATGATGGCCACCCTGTGACATTATGTGCTGCAATAACCCTGTTGGTCTGCAAACTAATGCCTCCACTAATCTATTTCACTTTTTCTCTTTTTCCCTTGTCTAGATCTGTATCAAATTCATTTGTAATCAGAAGTGCATTAATCAAAGTAGCATTCTATTATATGCAACTCTAGAAAAAGGCCGATGCGTAACCAAATGATATCATGTGTAACTGGTAGCACTTGTAGCTTAGGCTACAGATGTAGCTGCATCCATGTGTCTGTCACCTCGTTGTCATTGTTTTCACTTTTTGAAAGGAACTGAACTGCATGGAGATTAGGAGCTGCACTAAAGAGGCAAAACTAAAAGGCACCAACATGCTTCAAAAAACAATGGGGTTTGAACGGAGAAGTATGATGTTCATGCTTCAAAAAACAATGGGTTTGAATGGAGAAGTATGATGTTTTGGAGTAACAAAGACAGAGAAAGGCATGTGGATTTTGTGATTATTGTTTCTGTTTGTAGGGGGATGTGCACCTGTTTGGATAGATGGTGAAAGTGTTATAACTTTTTAAATGCAAGCTTTAGACAAGATGGTGAATGTCACGTGGCAATATAGTCATTAAGCATTACTCTAGTAATTTTAATTATCTAATTGCACTATAATGCAGTAGATCGTTAGCTCTATTGCTGAAGTCATTTACTATGAAATACTATGAACTTAAATGTTGATATGTCTTAAACATAACTAAAAAACCATTTAGGAAAGCATTTTTTTTTTTTTAATGGTGAATATAACATTACTATACTAGTATAATGAACTGTGGAGGCCATGAGGGTGGTCCTTCCTTTCATTTTTTTTTTCTCTTCACCATCTTATGTCTCGCTGCAAGAGTGTTTTTTAAAGCTTAAGATCAGTTGCTTGAGTTTCCACAAAGCCTAAGTTATCCTTCATATTTTTTTCTAGTTTTGGCCTTCGATATATAAAGTAATAAAGCTTGCGCTTTTCATGAATATAAGTTTTGAATTTTTTCAAATGATATCACTGCCATGCTTGGCTGCATAAGTATGCATTGTTCTTAGAGCAAAGTTAATGTGTATATCATGAACAACCTGATAAATCACAAGTAGCACATCTGTGAATTTCAGAGGGGCAACAAAGCACACATGAATAATGGGATAGGGAAGTAAATGACAATGAGTCATTCTATAGCCATTCAGCTCCAGTTGTGGATTGTGATAACAAAGAAAATTGAAGAGAGAAATTCTGTATTTCTTATTGAAATATTCTATACAAATTACACATATATACACACAACTTTGATTCAGTATTTGGAGGGAGTAGACCTATCCCTATAATCACGTAATCTTCCTATTTTACATTATATGTTCACACATACTGATATTCTGTAACACTCCCCCTCAAGCTGGAGCACAGTTGTTCATCATGCTCAGCCTGTTACAAATGTATTCTATTCGAGCTCTATTTAGTGCTTTTGTAACACGTCTCCTGACTGCTCCTAGTCTTCACATATTCTTTGGATATCATGTTTTGTTGTATTTTCTCATGAACAAAGTGACAATCAACTTTTATATGCTTGGTTCGTTCATGAAAGATGGGATTAGAAACAATGTGTATAAGAGCTTGGTTGTCACACCATAATTTTGCTAGTACTGGCACCTGAAATCCAACTTCTCTCAAGAGTTAATGAATCCACATTATTTCACATACTGATTGTGCCATCGCCCTATATTCAGATTCTGCACTGGAGCAAGAAACAACATTTTGCTTTTTGTTGTTCCACAAGACTAGGTTTCCTCTAAAAAATACACAGTAACCTGTTGTGGATCTCATGTTCATTTTAGAACTTGCCCAATTCGCATATGAAAAACACTCAATGTGGTTATGTCAATGATTCCCATAGGATATAATTCGTCTTGGAGCTCTTTCCAAATAGCAAAGAATCTGTTTTAAGGCCTTCCAATGCTGGACTATAGGTGCTAACATGAACTGGTTGAAGACACTAATAGAATATGCAATATCAGGACGTGTTACCATGAGATAGTTCAATTTTCCAATCAATCTTCTATACCTCTTGAGGTCTTCAAATAACTTTCCTTCTTTCGTAAGTTGCATATTAGGAAGCATTAGCGTAATGCATGGTTTAGCTCTCAATTTTCTTGTTTCAGTTAATAGATCTAGGACAAATTTCCTTTGAGACGAGAAGATACCTTTCTTGCTCTGTAATACCTCAATCCCCAAGAAATATTTCAACGCCTCCAAATATTTCATTTGAAACTGGGTATAAAGATAGGATTTAAGAGCTGAGATACCTACACTGTCACTTCCTGTAACCACAATGTCACCAACATATACTACAAAAAGGATAATACCAGATTCAGACTGTCTATTGAGTGGTCAGATTGGCTCTTCTTTAACCCAAATTGTTCAACCACTTGATTGAACTTCTCAAACCAAGCCCAAGGGCTCTGTTTTAGCCCATACAACGATTTTTGGAGATGACAAACCTTTCCAGACTCCCCTTGAGCAACAAACTCAAGTGGTTGCTCCATATACACATCTTCTTGAAGATCTCCACGTAAAAAGGCATTTTTAATATCTAACTGATTGAGAGACCAGTTATGAGTAGTTGCTAAGGAAATAAACAAGCGGATAGATGTGAGTTTTGCTACAGGAGAAAATGTATCAGAATAATCTGCCATGTAAGTCCGAGCATATCCTTTGGCCATGAGACGAGCCTTAAGCCGGGCCACAAAACCATCAGAATTGACTTTTTAACACCCATTTACACCCAATAACCGTTTGTTCTGCATTTAAGTTCACTAATTCCCAAGTACCATTAGCATCCAAAGTGTTCATCTCCTCTATCATAGCATTATGCCTAAACATTTTTAGGTAAGGAAATGGAATCAAGTGAGGTTAGGAAAGCACAGGTTTTCGGGGACAAATGGTTAGAGGAAATAAAAGATGAGATTGGATATGTATATTGACGCTTACCTTTTCGAAGAGCAATGGGAAGATCAAAATCACTGGATTCTGGAGCCGATTAGGACATGAAGCAGGAGTTGCCTTGCGTCTGGAGTAAACCTGCAGAATTGGAGGTGGTGGTGGTGTAGTAGTGGGAACATATGACTTGACTGTATAGTCAAGATCATCATCCTCCTCTGGGACTGTAGAAGGAGAGAGGGAAGAATAAAATGGAACATTCTCAAAAAATGTTACATCAGTACACACGATATACTCTTAAGACAAGGATAGTAACAACGGTAGCCCTTTTGTGGGTGTGAATATCCCAAGATAACACACTTGAGCGACTTAAGGTCTAACTTGGTAACTTGAGGACTAACATCACAAACAAAATAAGTACTAATGAAAATACGGGGTTCAATGGGAAACAAAGGTCTAGATGGAAAGAGGATACTAAAGGGAGACTCAGCCTGAAGGATAGAGGACAGAAGGCAATTAATCAAGAAACAGACTGTGGAGACTGCCTCCACCCAAAAATGTTTAGGGACGTGCATTAGAAATAAGAGAGCTCTAGTTGTTTCAAGAATATGCCTATTTTTCTGCTCAGCCACCCTGTTTTGAGAAGGTGTCTCAACACAAGAAGACTGATGAAGGATTCCATTTTGAGCCATATATATACACAGCTCTGATTCAGTATTTGGAAGGAGTAGACCTATCCCTATAATCATGTAATCATCCCTATAATCACGTAATCTTCCTATTTTACATTATATGTTCACACATACTGATATTCTGTAACATGGATAAATCTAGAACAATCGATGTGACATTGGATAGTTCTCAGCATTCTGTCTCTGAGTGTGTAAGCTGAACTGTGATGCATACAGAACTGTTATTTTAGGCCTTAAGTTCTTGAAATGAATTGCAGGATTCAAAGTTAAAATTAGGTCTTGATGTTTTGAGTGAAACCAGCTCATTTTAGCTCCTTGGATTTCCAGGACATCAACCAAACAACTAAACAATATGCAAGAAAGGAAAAGTAGAGAGAGAAGCTAGCAATCACCTGCTAGCCATGCATTCATTTGAAAAAAGAAAAATTGAAATACTTGAGTTTCTGGAAAGCAACCATAAGACTCTTAATACCTTTTCCATTTTCAATTTGCTGTTTTCTTTTCTCTTTTGATTATATATAATATTTATACATAGTACACAGGCACTACCCTATGGGATATTGTCCCTCTTAGTTCCGGCTAGAGAGTTATTCAGCCGTGTTTCTACTATGGAGCAATATCTAAATATTAGGTTTTAACGAGTAGGCATTTGCATCTGGCTTATTATTTCTGGCTAGAGAGTTATTCAATCATGTTTCTACTATGGAGCAATATCCAAATATTAGGTTTTAACAAGTAGGCATTTGCATCTGGCTTATTGCTTTTGTTCAGGGATACCCGCTCTCCGGTTTTGGAAGAAAGCCTCCACAAATTGGGAGTAGAAAAACTCAGCAAAGAGGATGTACAAAAGATGCAATGGGAGGTGTTAGAGGCCAAGATTGGGAATTGGATTCATTTTATGCGCATTGCTGTAAGGACTTACTGGATTTGCACAAATGTTTGCAATTTTGTAATCAGGCATCCTTCATTACAAATATTTCTGTGCAGGTTAAAGTCCTTTTTGCTGCAGAAAGGAGAGTTTGTGATCAAATATTTGATGGTTCTGATTCTCTTCGAGATCAGTGTTTTGCTGGTTGTACTTCTAGTAGTGTCTTAATGCTTCTTAGTTTTGGGGAGGCAATTGCCAGAAGCAAAAGATCACCTGAAAAGTTATTTGTACTTCTAGACATGTATGAGATTATGAGAGAACTTCATTCAGAGGTATGGTTAGAGTTAGAAGTTTATGATTGTTTATTTATCAATGACATTGGTTGATAGCTATATTGAAGTTTAAACCTGATTGGCTTATAAATTTCTGTTATGTTTTTTGATGCTGGCATTGCAGTTGGAAAATTTTGCTAGATTAAAAAAGTTAGGATGTATGACATTGACAAGTAATGGGCAGAGATTGGGTCCTTTAGAAAACTATTCTCTAGTTGATTTTTGTGAATTGTGGGTGCTTAATATTGGAATGTCGATCAATATACGTGACTACTTATAATGAAAATCACTTTCAGCATACAATGACATTTTCTAAGCATTTTCATCTAGATTTATGCTTAATTTCCTTTTATTCTTAGCAATTGGTAAAGGAAACTTTTGGTTTATTTGAAAGGACATCGTCTTTGTGGTATTTCAAAATTTTCCCCAAACAAGTTAATGAAAGCCTATATATTATAAATCTTAGTCAATAAATTTAAACTAACCCATTGACATTCTCATTTCAAGCCCCTCCTTGTGTTATATTCTTTGTGAAAATTTTTTATATCCTTCATTTAGGTACAGTAATGTGCACGTTCAGACCTGTATTTGCACTTAATATAAATTTATTCAGTTATGGTACTCATATTGATTACCTGTATTTGCACTTGATATAAATTCATTCAATTGAGCTACTGACTTTGAGTCAAATTGTGAATTTAAACTTTCCCATGTCACATATCTCGGCCTTTGTAAATGCTGTGGTTAGGTGCTCAGGCTATTGGCTAAACCTAAGCCACCTTTGTGGTGATAAATGTGTTGGAGGGAGGGCCATCTGCTGCAGGATATATGTTAACTGGAAATCTGGATGCTTTTGCAGATTGAGGCAGTTTTTAAGGGTAAAGCCTGCACCGAAATTAGAGAATCTACATTTGGTTTGACTAAACGCCTTGCACAAACAGCTCAAGAAACATTTGGTGATTTTGAAGAGGCTGTTGAAAAGGATGCAACAAAAACTGCGGTGTTGGATGGAACTGTCCATCCTTTGACAAGCTATGTGATTAACTACGTGAAATTTCTCTTTGAGTAAGTTTAGTTGAAAATGCTTTCAATCCTCTAGTATTATCCTTGTTAATATAACCTTCAAGTGGAACTTCTAGATGAACTTTTCTTTTGAATATAAGTTTGTGATAGAAGAGTTGAGAACTGTTCTTTTAAATAATTTCAAAGATAGATGATCCTTAAAATTCAAAAATTCTTGCATCTAGCTTCAACTAAGCACACATTACAGTGCATCCTGAAAAATGTTTGTCTTATACTGTGTCCAGTTTTGGCTAGTCAACCAAAAGTGAACCATTAAATATATCTGACCAATACAAAAATAGGTGACGAGTGTGTAGCTCTGATGTCATAAAAGGTGTACGTCAGAAGTTTTTGTTTTTTGTTGGGGATGCACACTTGCTTAGATGCCAAGTTATCTTGGACAAAGATCTTAACTATAGAGATACCCTTTTTTTTTTTCACAAAAATGTTCCTGATGTATCCAGAGTCTTAGGCTACTTTTGGAATGAGAGGCCTACAAGATTGAAATTAATAAAATCGGGGTTTTTTATGTCCTTTTGATTGCATGGATTCGTTAAATCTTTGCTGCTTGTCGTGCACCTCAAATTAATGGAAGGTGATATTGGAATTAAAAGGATTGTAGAATCCTTAATTAATTAAAATGAGGGATTCCTAAGCTGGTTCTCAGAATTCCTCAATTTGATGGATTCTAGTGGATGGGAAATTTTGAAAACTCCATAGATCACCTTGTGGTTGCTCGGCCAACAGTAGATTTTGTCCAAACCTACATATTTTTCATCCAAATCCATCATCTGATACCCTCCAGCCCAACATTACATTGGTTCTTTTGTCTTCTTTATAGAAACAAGAAGATTCAAACCAAATATTTATCTCTCCATTAGATCAATGAGGAAAGACCATATAAATTTGAGTTTTCTGTTTCACAAAGGTTTTCAAATCTGAAAAAGGGAATTATCATATATCTTTTTAGACAGGAAAAAATTGAATAGTATGGTAAATTATTTTCCAAAGTTTATGCCAGAATTTTTGTTGCAAATTTGCCATGTTTTTAAGATTAGTACTTCTGATATTCAACCTATAGAATTCTGCAGTGCAGTACCAATAAAAAAGAAGAAAAAAGATCCTGCAAATGCTAATTTCTGCCTGATAATTTCAACATGTACTTCTTGATGCATGTGGTAGTTTAAGGTTTCTTTTGTTTATATTAGGCATTCTATGTTGTTTCATATGGAAGTTAGGATTAAGGTAGCTCTCCCAATTGAGTTAATTGGCCCTCATTGTGGTTCTTTTCAGTAGCAGAATAAAAATACCTTATTTTGATTGTTTACGCTGAGAAAAATGTTCTCTCTCTCTTGTCCCCTTCTCTCTTTTCAAATATCATCTTTGCTACATTTATATATATACACACACACACACACACACCAACATAATTGACCTGAAATGACTTGTTAAACTTTCACAGCTATCAATCAACCTTGAATCAACTCTTCCAAGAATTTGAAAGTGGAGCCGAAACAAGTTCACAGTTAGCTTCTGTAACAATGCGAATAATGCAGGCTCTTCAAACCAATCTTGAAGGAAAATCTAAGCAGTATAAAGATCAAGCTTTGACTCACTTATTTCTCATGAACAATATTCATTACATGGTCAGATCTGTCCGCAGGTGTGCAATATGTTTTTCTTGGATTCCCTCAAAAGTGTTACTCATTTCTTTTATAGATTCAAGTATTGGAGAATAATGTTTGTTTGCAGATCTGAAGCCAAAGACCTCTTAGGGGATGATTGGGTTCAAAGACACAGAAGGATTGTTCAGCAGCATGCAAATCAATATAAAAGGAATGCATGGGCAAAGGTTTTTCACTTCAACTTACCAATTGGATGCAATACTAATTAACAAATTTTTAGTTTGTAGCATGTTTTGATGTTATCAGTTCTTGTAATTTTATGTTTTGTCAGTTAGAGCGTGTAAAGATTAAAGAGCCTTTGAGGTGCCAGTTCTGAAATTGAAGGCACTTATATAAAGTGAGGCATCAAGTTCTCATGCCAATGATACACAAGAAGTCTTGTATTTTAAGGATTCTTAGGTTAGGTTTGAGGGACAACAGAGAAGATTATAGAGAGAGAGAGAGAGAGAGAGAGAGAGAAAGAAATAGGTAGATAGACCACTGAGTTGGAAAGAAGGAAATCTCTAATTATTATTCATCGGTGATACTAAGACTCATCTTTTCCTTATATTGCTAAGGACTAACACATGACAATGGCGGAGCCTAACATGCTAGAGACTGTAGAATATTAGTCAAAATGAAATGTCGTTTAAATTGAACATAATAATTATTGATAAATGGCATGATAATGGTACATGAGATAGAGACATCTAGTGTTGAATTATCATAGAGAAACTAGGAAAAAAGGTATTCAAGAGAAAGAATGAAGTACCTGACCAGTGACAATTACATTTCCATTTTGCATTTCATTGTACATCTGTTTTATTATGCTGATTAATATTTTTGTATATCTTAAGGGTATATTGGTTCCTTCCTGTTGCATGTTATGTGAGTTTGTTACTGAAACTAATAAAGTATGATGTCTTCTTTTCTGGCCACTGAAAATTACTCTTGTCCATTTCATATCTAATTATTTGAAATGGATAATTTATCAATTGAATTTGTTAAATTCTTTTACCTTGTGTTTGGATGCAAACATTTGATTTGAAATTTTAGATTAAATGCTAAATTAGAATGCAATAATTTCAAATAACATATAGTTAGAGGTTATTTCAAATACTCAATAATTTTTTAAGTTTTCAATAATTGACCTTTTAAATTTATTGTGGATTCTTTTCAAATCCTCATTAACACAAGTCCTCATAGTTGCCAAACAAGAAATTTAATCTAAATTCAAATCCATAACCAAATCTGTTGCATCCAAACATAGCATTAATCTTGTTGAAATTTTTTTTTTTAATTTTCATTGTTTTTGTTTTTTTTTCCTTCTTCACTCAAGTAGCTTACTGTGTAGTTACTTTCCCATCCAAGATGAGGTGAAAGTTCATGTATTCTTTTCCGATTGTCTTGCAAAATAAGATCTTGTTTGAAGCAACTAAATGCATTTTTTTTTACTTCATCGAGCATATTTATTGGCTCTTTTGCTTAGTAATTGTTGTTCTTTCAGATTCTCCAATGTGTCTCAGCACAAGGCCTAACCTCTTCTGGAGGTGGTAGTAGTGCAGTACCTGGTGAAGGAGGAAGTGGAAGTGGAGCTTCAAGAGGATTGATTAAAGACAGGTCAGTATCAACTATATTCATCCTGAAAGATCTTTTCATATTTTCATTTGCATTTATTTGTTGAATTTTTATTTATTTATTTATTTTTATCAGGTTCAAGACTTTCAATATGCAATTTGAGGAGCTTCACCAAAAACAATCTCAGTGGACTGTTCCTGATACTGAATTGCGAGAATCTCTGAGGCTTGCAGTTGCTGAAGTCTTGTTACCTGCCTACAGATCATTTGTGAAACGTTTTGGGTATGTTTTCTCATCATCTTTTGTAGATCATTTATATATGTTATGCTTCCATATAACTTATAGCATTCGGAGGCACAAATCCATCCTGTAATGTGGATCTTACAAGTGATGATGAATGGTTGACATGCTCAAAGTTCAAACCTTCATCCTGAAATTAGGAGGTGTTGAGTTCATTTTCGTCTGCTAGCTTGCCTGTGATTTCAGTTGCTTTTCTTTGAGAAGGTTCATCGCTATTCTTATTTGCCAGAATTTTATATCTGGGTTCATGTGTTCCTTTATAGAAAATGATAAATTGGGATCAAAGGCAAAAATGTTTCAATTAAATCTCAATGATTTTATTTTATTTTTTAGTATGATGCTCATACTAATCCACAATACTCTATTGAGTCTTTTGTTTCGGTTCACTGATACTCCATAGAATCTTGCAATGCATTCCCCTACTGGTATTACTACTAATGAATTGCTTAAAACCTTAAATTCTTCTCTCTTACATTGTGTTTGGTAGAAATCATTTCCATAAAAATTATGGTATTTATTTGCAAATCCAGATTTTTTTTTTGTTTTGGTATATTGAAAATTCGTTTGAAATTCTACTTCATTAAACTTGTGGAATTGGTTACGGGTAACTCAAATTTTACCATATTTGATAGAATTTCCAAATGAATTCCACACTTTTTAAACTTCTCTTTCATTTCGACAAAATACCCTTCATTTGGATATGTTATTTCTCTTTTATATCCCTTTCTCTTTTTAAATCTTAGCTTAAAACATACAAAGGGCATCTTTGAGAAACTAAAACATTAAATTGAATTTTAGGTATATTCCAAACACAATATTCATTTCATTGGAAATGAATTCTATAGTTTTTATTTAGCACAACAAATATAATGAACTCTATTTATGTTTAAAATTCATTTCCAAATGAAATGAATTCCTCACTGGATTGGAACCAAAAATAAACATTCACCTTGCTCCTAGATTATCTTTAAAAATGACAATATTATATTATGGTATCATTTTTTATATCCTTTTTTTTAAAGTGTTTAATGTTTTAGGATAGATAGGTGATAATTTCTTTGCATAACCCAAAAAATGTTAGGATTTTGATTATTACTTGTCTATTCTTCAAATGTAATATTGTTAAAGTTAATTGTTTTTACTGAATTGCAATTAAGTGCATTTGAATACATTTCTTTAAGCTGTATTTGGATAGATAATCATGTGAAATGAGGGATTTGAATTCGATACATGAAGGTTGTGTGTTTGATGTGTGCATTTTATTTGGTTGAACAGATTTAGTGGGCGTAAAACAAATTTATAGATGTAAATTATGATTTGCTTGAGTGGATTTAAGCACACCTAGTATGAGAATGTAATTTCAGTTTCATTCTCTAATATTTGGTTAAAACTTGGTTATTTCTTTCTCTTCACCTGTATGGATTTTAACTATACTATTCATAGTTTGTAATAAAACTAAAATAAGTTCTTGGATGTCACATCTGCCTGTGCAAATGGACTCTTTAGTGGTATTTTGATGGTGTTTCCTATAAATCTGCCTTGGGGAGCTTAGAGAAGATGACGTCTGGGATATAGATTGACTTGCTAATAATAATGGGAAAAAGGAAAATTGGAGAATGTGGAGATTGTGCGGACTAGGATTTGTCATTTATTGTCCATTTGTGGACCAATATATTAAACTCGTTTGTCTGTCATTTATATATTTTTTAATTCTCCGTCTACCTTTAATTAGATGTGCCCTTGGTGAATGTTCCCACTTTTCTTCAAAAAGTATCAAATCTTTTATAGTTGTACTTGATACCAAGTTTGTATAGCATCTATAAATGGTGAATACTCTGTACTTTGTGATTTTGGATATGAAATCTTGTTTTACAACTTCAGATCTCTCTATCCATTGTATTAGTTTTTTGTCATTCTCATGTTTCAAATCAGTAATTTTTTTAATATCAACTTTGTTATTTTTTTTCTTGCCACATTTAACAATTTCCATTAGGAAAAGAAAAATGGAAAACATGATGCTAGTTTAGTTGTTGCTAGCTTACAAGCATCTTGGTCTTGTGTTCCACTTTCTATGGACGTGCTTGTCCAAAATAGAATTTTAAGTAAAGAATAAACCCCAAAAATAAAAAAGCCTTCACGTAGAACTGTTATAGCCTTTATGCATTTTGAGGAACAAAGTGTTTTGTTATATTGAATTCAGGGATTAGGTGTGTTAAAGGTGTCTGCAGTGCATAAGGCTATCCACTGTGGGGGTTGGGGGAGGGTTGTCAATGATACGTAAACATAGCACTGCTTCTTGTGGAGTGTAG
>CATIWK010286745.1:0-14326 GCA_949634005.1 Mallotus japonicus
GGGGAATGGATTCTCATTCCTCATGAGTTTTAATTCAAAACAAACATCAACAATGGGAATGGGTCATTCTCATTCCTGAGTCACTTTAAGCCCAAACAAACAGACCCTAAATAAATATAACTAATATAGAAGTAATAACAATAATAATAGATAGATATGATATATATATATAAAATGTATTTGGGTTGTAATCTTCAGTTGTAAAAAAAAAAAACATTTCACTTATTTATCTGCTAACCGTTCTATTTTAGTAAGTAGGTTCTCTTTTTCTCTCTGTAAATTCCTGGAAATGCTAACCGTTCTATTTTAGTAAGTAAGTTCTCTTTTTCTCTTTGTAAATTCCTTGAAATTCTTGCATTTTTCTGTTCATCGGTAGTTAATCCCAATTTGATTCTGGGTTCCTTATTTAAAAGTTTACCCAACAGAATTCTCTAATGATATCTCAACTAGTTACTTTCAAATTTAAGTTTTCACAGTTTAAAAATTTTTAAAGCATTTTCATTATTTTATTAAATAACTTCTCTTTTTTTTGGAATAAAAATAATAATAATAATAATAATAATATTAATTAATTAAAAAAGGTCAACTTACCTGAGGTCAAAACACCAAAATTGCACTATTTTTGTGTATCTACAGTAATTTGATCTCCAACCTATAATACCCATTTTCACACCAAAAAAAAAATATTCTTTATATATTTTTTTATATCTCTTATTTTTTTTACTTCCTTACTTTTCTATTATCTTTACAAATTATACCCATACTTTTATTACATATTCATCCAATTTTAATATGAATAATATTGTATATAAATAAAATATAATTATATTAATAAAAAATGTAATTAAATTATGAAAATTTTGATTCAATTTTTATGTAAGTGAAACTAAAATTTAGTAAAAATAATAGTAAAATAAATATTAGATTTTCACATTTATGTGAATATATTATTTCTTATGTATATATAATTAGTAAAAACTATATTCAAGTGAATATATTATTTCTTATGTATATATAATTAATATAAATAATCATATTAATTTTGAAAATATAAATAATAATACATTTAAATAATTTTATATTCTTTAATTAAAAAAATAAAATAAATATCATGAAAAAAATAATGTAAAGTTGATATTAGTCTAAAATATTTCAAATCTCAAAGTATATGACTTATTTTTAATTATACATAACAGAAAAGTTTTTTTTTTTTTTAAACAGTGTTTGCTGGTGTGAATAACACCACAACAAATTTATTGTGGCACTGTTCACACATAACAATTTGCTGTGTGAATTGGTGCATGGGATTGGAGAGAATCCTATGCCAATTTGTGCCTCTCCAACATAAACTGGTGATGCATTGGAGATAGCCTAAGCATACTTATTAACTACATAATTAAATGAATAAAATTAAAATTAAAAATATTTATAAAATAATTAATTGTGAAAGAATATTAATATAAAAATGTTGAAAGAATTCGGTATAATTGTTTAAGTAAAAAAATTTATTTAGAATATAATAAAATATTATATGCCAAATCTATTAAGTTTGTAGAATTAAATTATTATATAGATAAAAATGTTAAAAAGTGTTATATAATTGTTGAAATAGAAAATTCATTAAAATTGTAATCAATTATTATATTATAACGTAACTCTAATGAGTTTGAAAAATTAGATTGTTATATAAATAAAATAATACTTGTATTATTTTTAAAAATTTTATCAAATCAAATTTTAGCAAAAAAATAAATTAAATTTTTATTTATTTAAAAATATAAAAAGTTTTAACATTAAGAATATTAAAACTAAGATTGCTATAAATTATAACTCTATTACATCTATAATATTAAATTTCTATAAAAATAATACTTATATTATTTTAAAATAATTATAATTAAATTAATTAAAATTTCTATTTTTTAATATCTAATTACAATCATAATTTTAAAAAATAGTGCATGAAAGTTTTTCGAGAATAGCATTTATGTCATAAAAATAAATAATAATTTTATTATCTTCAAATATTTAATTAAAGTTTGATAACAAAAGATTAAAATTACATTAATAATTTATTTATTATCTAATTACTAAAGTTATCAATGAAAATTGAAAATATTATATAAAATTATTTTTAAAGCATAATTTTTAAAAAAATATTGAAAAACTGAAGTGTAGTTGTTTAAATAGAAAATCTATTAAAACAATGACGAATTACAAATCTATCAAATTTATAAAATTGAATAGCTATGTAAATAAAGTAGTTCTTATATTGTTTTTAGAAGTTTTACTAAAATTTAATAAGAAAATAATCAATGGAATCGAAATTAACTAAATTTATTTATCTAATGCATAATTGTTACTATAGGTTTTTTTAAAAAGTTGTTTCATAGAATTTTTGTTATTAAAAAAATATAAATTTTATGGTTTAAATTTTAATAAAAATTAAATTAAATTAATTATATCCATTATGTAATTATTAATTAAAATAATAATTTTTTAAAATGATGGATAAAATATTTTTAAAGTAAAAAAATAATATTACCGTTAAAAAGTTGAAAAATATGAAATGTAGTTGCTTAAATAAAAGTAGTATTTTTTAATATAGATAAATAAATACAAATAGATACTATAGGCTTGATAGATTAATTTTTTAAGAGAATGGTTTAAATATTTTTCATATGTTACTTTAAAAAATATTAAAATCTATTGTTAGAAATAAGATTTTAAACAAAAACTTTGTTAATTTCTTTTAAAAGAATATTAATGTTAAAAATATTAAAAAAGTGAATGTATATTGTTAAAGTAGAAAATTTATTAAGATTTTAATAAATTATAATTCTATTAATATTGTGATATTTGGTTGTTATTAGATAAACACTACTTTTATTATTTAAATTTTTTTTATTAAAATGTGGTGAGAAATTTAATTTATTAAAATTTTTTATTTGTATAGTAATTAACTGTAATTATAATTTAAATGTGAAAAGATGAAATACAATTTTTAAAATATAAAATTTAGTAAAATTATAACATTGAATTTATTGCCAAGCTCTGACCAATTGTTATATCATGGACCCCTGTCCATATTGTAATATGGACCAGGGGTCCATTGCATGGTGGAAATCAAAGTTTTTTTCTTTTTTTTTACATGAAGTGCTTTTGTAAACGGCACCTCAATCATGTTTTCTCTTTGACTTTGAGCACCAGAAGCAACTGAAGCAGAGCGGCGACACCATCATAATCACCAACCTTTTGCCATGGTTCTCAAGACTGAGCTTTGCCATTTCAGTGCTTGTGAGGCTGCTTTGAGGGAAATCAAGGAGAGAATCAAGAAAACCAAGAATGAAAACAAGCCAAAGAAAGTTGAGCTGGTTGTTCCAAGTTCAGTAAGATTTCAGTGGCAACCATAATGGTTATGGTTATGCTATAGTTGCAGTGCTTATCCACTTTCATAGCAAAAAAAAAAAAAAAAAAAACCACTCCCACCAGCCATTTAGTTGTACTTGTATTGTACCATATGGAAGCTAATGTTAAATGCTAAGCAAAATGTTGTTGTTGTAGCAACTCCATCCATTAATCTAAGCAAATATATATATATGTGTGTGTGTGTGAATCTGAAGTGTATAATTAATGAACTTGTATGTCATGTTCAATGAATTTATAGTTTTTTATTGATGAATCCATATAGAATAATGAACTAGAATATTAAAAGTGATGAACTTATAGTTGATAACTAATGGACCTTCATTATTTAATCAATGAATCTATATTATTTAACCAATTAACCTATTAATTTTTATAATATTAATATATTAAATTAATAATATTAGTTATAATATTGTTAAGTAATAGAAATTATTATTAAACTGATTAATCTATAGGCAAATACTTATTATATATATATATATATAGTAAGATTTCAGTGGCAACCATAATGGTTATGGTTGTGGTAGTTGCAGTGCCACATATCCAGTAGAAGTGGAAGAACAAGAAGTTCATAAGCCTTTCACTCAACAAGTCATTGGAGGACTGAATACACCTTATGAATTATCCACTTTCATAGCAAAAAAAGCCACTCCCACCAGCCATTTAGTTGTACTTGTACTGTACCGTATGGAAGCTAATGTTAAATGCTAAGCAAAAAGTTCTTGTTGTAGCAGCTCCATCCATTAATCTAAGCAATATATATATATATATATATATATATATATATGAAATGTATAGTTAATGAACTTGTATATTATGTTCAATGAACTTATAATTTTTTTATTCATGAACCTATATAGAATAACAAATTAAAGTATTAAAAGTGATGAACCTATAGTTGATAACTAATGGACCTTCATAATTTAATCAATGAACCTATATTATTTGACCAATTAACCTATTAATTTTTATAATATTAATTAATATTAATATATTAAATTAATAATATTGTTAAGTAATAAATCTTATTATTAATAATTTTTTAATGAATGAAGAAATTTTTTTCTTTTTAATTTTTTATTCATCATTTTAGTTGAATAAATTTTTTATTCATTAATCTATTTTTCATCAATGATTTTCTATATTTGGTCAAAAAAAAAAAAAAAAAAAGAAGAAGCATATTGCATAGATCAAGATCCTCTCGTTATATCAAAAGCACCCTCTTATAGGTAGAGGAGGCAAATTAATTAAATATATTAGCAAACATCACCAACGATAAACTCTCTCTAACCAATTGTACCTTTTATTATTCTGTACATATCCTATAGTTAGAGCTAAGTATCTGTACTGATGTATAATCTTGTAACTTCTGCTGTACATTAATACATAAGAAAACACAGCTCTAAAACTAAAGTTTATATGGTATTAGAGCAAGAAGGCTGCAACTGAGTTGGTCGAAAGGACTGTGTTTGAGTGGAAGTGGTGATGGCTGCGTTTGCTTGATGAAGAGTGTGAACATTATGCAGTAAAATGTCATGGGCAACTAAGTGGCTGTGCAGCTCATGGAATGGGACAGGCTCAGGGCAAAGATTCAATGCTGTAATAACGAATAAAATTGAACCCATGTTTATATAGAAACATAAAAGTTACAATCATGTTTCACACGTGTAAAACATTAATAATCCAATAGAGGCACACAATGCAACATGGACAGGGATCCATGATATAATTTGCCCGATAGCAAAAGCTTGTAACCAAGCGGGGCAATAAAGAGGTTGGATGTGCTACAGCGACCTAGGCGATTTGGGTTAGCTTGATCGTATATACCCTAAGCCCTATGCCCATAGAGTTTAAAGGAACCCAACTCACAAAGGGTTGGTAGCAATATCCATGCAATGCAATGTTGATAACAAAATGTACATTTTGATACTTTTCAATTTTTTATTCTTAAATTTTTTAAAATTGTACTTACTAATAATTAGTAATCATTTTAAAAAATTAAAGTTTATTCTATAAAAAAGAATCCAATAATAATAGTAATAATAAAATCATGTGTGAAACATATGCACATACAGCTGCAAATGAGCTGAACTACTCGCGAGCAGCTTAGTGTTCGACTCGATGAAAGCTCGTTCAAGCTCATATATTGAACCTCGTTTAATAAATAAGCCGAACTCAAACTATACAAAGTTCGGCTAGTGAAACTCGCGAACATACTCAAATAGAAACTCGTAAGGCAGCTCGTAATTCTAATGTTTAATAATTTAATTTTAGATATATAATATATAATTTTTTATTATAAAAAATATTTTATAAAATATTTTATTAGAACAAAATATTAATTTTTATTAAATATATTATAATTTATTTAGTAAATAATTTATTTTTAATTTTTTAATGTATCATTTTAATTTATAGTTTGTATTTTTTAAAATTTCTTTAAGCTCGTTTAGGCTCGCGAACAGCTCGTGAACACCCAGTGACATAGCGAGTTCGACTCAATTATAAACGAACCAAGTCCAAACTAGTTAAAACTCGGTTCGCTCGGCTCCATTACACTCCTACATGCACACACACGCGCGCACACATATATATATATATATATATAACAAATTCATTCCACTAAAAAATTTATTTTATTTTCTTAAATAAATTCTAAATAGAATTAAATTGCAAATAAATTTTCATAAAGTTTTGGTAAACCAAAGGTACTCTTAATGCTAAGCATAAATTCTATAATATCGAACAAGATAAGATTTCTGTTTGCATATAGATGTTGATAAATCCAATAAAGACCCTCATCCCTCTCCTTCAATTTTGGCCTTAATTTATGCATTAAGAAAAAGGAAAAGAATCAAATTAATAAGATTTTGAAGCGACAAACCACATTTTCCACTAGCAAATGTAGTATATATAGCAGAATATATAATTTCCACCACTTCAAAATCTTTAAGAATATAACGTGTACGATAAGTTGAACAATGACAAATGTAGTAATTGAAGAAGAACCCACTCACGTTAAATTTCTTTTTTAGTTGGTAACATCTTCAATCAACACTAGTGCACATTCATTGCTTTTAATAGAGAAAATGACCTTACATATATATACATAATTTTAGTTCATTTGTCAATTCAAAGCTTTCACCAATATATATCTGTTTCAGTGGTAAAATATTTGGGTTTTTTTTTTAATAAAATTTTAAGCTCAAGTTTTATATATAAAATTTCAATAATAAATTTATTTTATATATAATTTATGATCAATCTAACTAATTGGTTATTTTTAAAAATATTGTAAATTTTTTTAAAAAATCATTTCTTTTATTCATATTTAAATTTAAAATACATCTAAATTTATTTTTTTGTGAGTTTATTGTAATTAGTTGAATGATATATTACTCAGTATATGATTTTAACATTAAACATGCATATTATTTTTACACTAAAGCATACATTTTAAACAATATTTGTTAAAAAGGTATTAAAGTGTAAAAAATGTGAAACACAAGGTACCTATATGTAAAAAAAAAAAAAACCACGTATCTGATTTTGCCAAAAAGCAAAATTTCAGGGATTAAAATTTTAATTGTCCTTTATCTTTTTATGAGTCCACCTTATTCGAACTCTAAATTAATCGGAACTTTTATTATTATCCGATACCAAGAAAATCAAATAAAAAAAAACTCTTATCACCTAACTTTTTTACAAAATGTAGATATTATTTTATTAATTTTATTTTTATAATTGAAATTTGTTTTTCTTTCTTATTATTGGATTGTGGAGCCTACATTTTATAGACAAGATACCAAGAAGATTAGAAAGCATCATCATGATTTAAGATAAAGATAATATTTATGAAGAAGAATAGTCATTACTTCAGAGAAAGTCCGTGGTTTGATTATCTTATTGTGCAATTTGCCCATCTGAGTGCCATTTTTTAAAGCATCTATTGCTGCTTCATCACTCGGATGCTCGATTCGCATGGCAACTTTATTAAACTAATTCAAGTAACTTCTAAGAGTTTCATTATCCTCCTGTTGATAAAATCGTAAGTCGTTTATGCTCTTAATTGGTGGTATGTTAGTAATGAATCGAGTGCGGAATTGCTTGATTAATTCTTTAAAAGAGGAGATGAAATTTCTAGGCCACCTCTGAGCTATCTTTGTAAGTATACTTGGAAAAACTCGACATAAAATAGCATTATTAATGTTCTATAACATCATCTTTGTTTGGAACATTGAAACATAGGCAATTGGATCTCTAGTTCCATTATATTGATCTAACTGAGGTAGCTTAAATTTAGAAGGAATCTGTGCATTAATTATGTTGCTAATAAGGGGGGTACTTCCTTCCAGAATGCATTCTTCAACGTAACTCGGTTCAACCCGACCTTTATGTATTACTTCCTCTACTCAACAAGTAATATCAATTTCTTCTAATGGAGGGATTTGGAGACTTGATTCACCTTCTCTGTTTAACTTAGATTGTCATCCCCTTAGTAATTGTACCTCAACGCTATTATTGCCGACTTCCATTCTTCTTGGATTCCCAGTTTGATTTTCAAGTGGTAAAATAGTGTTAATCGAACCATATACTCCGATTTATGTATTCTCCTGAGTTAAATTTATGAGTTATTACTGCATGAGACCCACCTGAGCTTTTAAATTATTTAACAAAGCTTCTTTTATATAAAGGGGGTAAATTGATCAACTAATTGATTGGATTTATTTCGATCATTGTTATAGCCACAGGAAAATCGGGTAGGTTTGGGAAGGGAACAGACAAAACATGTCTACTCATGTATTGCAAGGGTGCATAATAAAGAAAAGATGGCATACCACTTAGGGAAGCCAGCCAAAAATGCAAGTTGGCTAATGGAGTGATCAGCTCCATAGATGCCATTGGCTAAGTTGTTCCACCATTTTGAGAGCTCGGTATTGTTAGATCAAAAGGCAAAGAGATGGTGCCCATTCCCAAAGGGATTTCTTATGTTGTAGAAGGAGGAGCATATGGCATTAAAACTTCTGAAACACACAACAATCTTTAAACAATTCGAAGGATGGTATCCCACAAGTGGCGTCACTTGATAACTCGTTCACGAATCCTTCAAATTTGCACACACAAGTAGAGTTAGGGTTGAACTCGTTGGATTTCTCCCACAAGTCTGATACTTAAGTTAGCATGGTGTATATGAGTAAATAAGTATGGAATGAATGGAATGTTGAGAATGAATAACTTGAAAAGAGATTAGAGGTATATATAGAGAGATACATAGCTCAAACCTAGTTGAATTTGGACTCTTTTTGTTGATAAATTCTTGTCCTTATAGGACTAATCTTCTTTGTTAATATTAAACTATGTTACCTTTTCCCTTATGGATTTAAACTCCTTTTGGGCTCTAGAGTGTCGGGCTCTCATTCTAGGCCTAAAGGCTAACTATGGATATGGGGGTATCAAGTATAATGTTTTAAATATATAAATAATATAAAATGAGATATGAAAAAGAATATATGAAGAATATTCTTTTTAAAGTTAAAAATGGAGTAATAAGTTGATATAAAATTACTGTAGAAATTATATTTTTAATGTCAAATTTGATATGAAATTTATTGCATTTTGGTGTATATAATTGGAGAAGTCCAAATGTAAAATGAGTGACTTACTTCATGGTCAAATACATCTATCACCTACTGCATTTGATATATTTTATTAATTTATCTTTTTAATTACAAATTAACTATAGATAACACTTATCAATACTTTTCATATGATTTAAAATATTTAAATATTTTTTATAAATTTAAATAAAATTATTTAAATATCTAAACTAAATGGAAAATTTAAAATAATATTTTAATAAATTAAAATATTAAAATAATCAATTTATAAGTTGCATAAACAAAATTGGTAAACTTGCTAAATTTAAAGGGTTGTGAATATACTAAGTTCTTATAAATTTCGTTTTTTCACTATGGCAGTAGTTCCCAACTATACTATAATTTATTTTTAAATAACACTATATTGGCTCTTAATAATAATTCATCTCCCTTATAAGGGTGTCATAGAGAAAGCAAGGAGGGGTGGACCTCCAAATAGATATATCAATCTTTGAACTTACCTCTCTAGTAAGTAAATGAACTATAGTGTTCGTTGATCTACTCATAAACTTAACTTGACTATTGTTTAGCTCTCCGAATAGCTTTTGATAGTCATTAACTACACTCCAAAAGGCGATTTATCTTCATCTTTATTAGCGAAGCCATTAACTATTGTCATTGCATTTGTCTCCACTATAACCCTCGATCACTACTATTCCTTGATCCAGCTCAACACTTCTATGAAGCTTAAAGCTTCTGCTACTTTAGGCTCCACACAACCTGACATCAACTGGTGCCTTGTCACTATAAATAATTTTAACGAATTATGAATTACACTACTCAATATTATTTGGTTCCTAATTTTAAAAATACTAGCATCAACATTACACTTTAACCATCTAGGAGGAGGTTTCTGCCGCTTTATCTCCCTTTATGTTGATTGCAAATTCCGATCCACATCTCTTACGCTCTAGGCATACTACCATTATGATAGAAGAAGATTGTAATCTAAAATAATTTGCAAGGGACTTCGTTTTATACCATTCCAAACCAGCTCATTTTGACTATTTCAGATTTCCTACAACAAGACCACAACTGTATTTTTCTCTTCCTCAACACCTTGTGAAAAAATTCTTTCCAACCATTCAAACATGTCACTCACATTCTTATTTTTGTAGCCCAACTGATAGACCAGTAGCTTATAGCGAACGGGCACCTTTAGAAAATATTGGAGCAAGTTTCATGATCTCTATTATAAATAGTACAAATCTCTAGCACATCAATCTTTCTTCTATGCAAATTCTCATTGGTGGGTAGAACTCCCCCACAATCCTCAATAAGTGATTTTTCACTTTTGGTAGAACATAGAGAAACCATACTTCTTTTTAGAATTTTGCATTCCCCACTCCCAAAGTTTCATAATTATGTGACCTCACGAAATGGTGAACACTTTTGATTGAGTAAAGACCTCATTTATTCCATGGCCAAATAAGCTCATCTTCGACATTCTTATTAGATAGAGGAATCTACAAAAATAAATTATTATCCCTCTCATTAAAAATAGATGCTATAAGCTCCTCATCCCATTCTTTTTTATCACATCTCATTAATCCCACCACTGTTAGATCTTCTAGCCCTTTTAGGACTGCAGATGTAACCCATATGTTCTCTAATTCTAGTAGCCAATAATTTTGCCAAACAGAAACATTCTCCCTAGGACCCACTCTCCAACTTAGACCATTACACACCATATACTAAATAGCAAACAAACTTCTTCATTTGAAACTTGGGTGGTTATTTCCCAACTTAGACTCTATGAATGAACACCGAGGGAAGTAGCGAGCATTCAACACTTTAGAAGCCAATGGATTAGGATATTTGTGCAACCACTAGCATTGTTTTTCAAATAGCGTGAGATTGAACTCCTGTAGCTTCTTAAATCCCATCCCTTCGTCACTCTTCTTATTACACAGCAACTCCCAGCCTCCCACCTCATCCATTTAATGCCATTTGAGTCATGCCCAGTAGATTCCCATAAAAAAAAATTGATTATTTTTTCCATTTCCTCACATAACCCTTGCAAAAGAAGGAAAACACTCATTATGTAATTAGGCACAACTTAAGCAACGAATTTTATTAAGATATCCTTTTTAGCTCGACTTAATGGTTTCCTTCTCCAACCTTGAATTCTACTCCAAACTCTTTATTTAACATAACTGAAAATCTCTCTTCTTTTTTTTACTAATCAGAGAAGGTAATCCCAAGTAGTTTTCCACCCCCACTCTCATTTAACACTAAGGATCTCCTCAATGTTGTTTTACAAAGGAAGAGTAATGCTCAGGCTTAAGAAACAAAAAAGACTTTTGGAAATTAATTACTTGTCTTGAAGCTGCACCATAATTTAAATGATCTCTTTTATCATGGTTACCTCCTTCTCATTTGCTCGGTAAAAAACTGTCATCGATAACGAATAGGTTTGATACTATAAAAGCTTGTCTAACCACTTTAACCCTATAAATTTCTCCCCAAGCCTCTGCTTTGATCAAAATATTTGCAAGAATTTCTACATATAAAATAAAAAAGGTATAGCAAAAGCACCATCGGACCCAACTCTTTACCTAATTGCTGGATCCAATATCTAGTTTTTTTGACACAAGACATAACCAGCTCTATCCACTTACTAACAAACCCAAACCTATCAAGAAAAAACTCGGGGAAGCTCCACTCTACTCTATCATAAGCACATCTCATATCTAATTTCAAATTTGTGATTCCTTCTTTTCCTCTAATCTTTCTGTTCAAACGATATATAATCTCAAAAGTGACTAACACATTATCCTTGATGAGTCTTCCAAGGACGAAGGCGCTTTGCGATTCTAAAATAATTTGAGGAAGAATCATCTTCAACATGTTTGCTAAGACTTTGGATAAAATTTTGTATAATACATTACAAAGAGCTATAGGCCTAAGATCATTTATAGTCTTTGGGCCATCAACATTTGGGGATTTCTTTAGATGTATTGAAAAGTGATTTCATCCACAATGAAATCACAAAGAAGTAAACCGTTATGCTCATTAGACATGCATTTCGTTATCTCTTTAGTACAACTATTCACCTGACTTCCACTTATAGAAAATAAATCTTAAAAAAATCCACTATTAGTTGTTTTATACCCTCATTCAACTTTTGCTAATTCCCATCTGCATCTTGAAGTCTATCAATAAAATTTGCTCAAACATCTAGTTTAACCATAAGTGAGTGATAACTATTGATAAAGAAACATTTTAATAATTAGGAGTTTAAATCTTATTTATCATAAATTATATGAAACTAGCAATTTATTCATTTTAATTAAAAAACTCATCCTAAAAGATGCTATAAATTTTTTTTTCTTTTAAAAGATCTAAATTTTATGTTGATATGATCAATACAAAGTTTTTCTAATAGAGCATGAGATGCCTTTTTTATCTTAAAGAAAATAAGCAATAGAATAGATTAATGTAATAAACAAAACAATTATGATGAATTCTTATCCTTTAATTTAAATTCACAATAATTCACCTCTTAAGTGGATGTTTAGAACTTTTTATTTTGAAAAAAATAATGGATGATAAATTTTAAAAAAATATTTGTGATTGGTAATCTATATATATGTTGATCCTTTGGATGATCAATGTGTTGATCAATCTCAAATAAACCTTAGGTTTGACTTTAACAATCAATTTTTATTGCTAATATATATGTTTAAGTGTGTACTTTAGTTAGGCTCAAAATCATGATTAATATGCATTAATTTGGAGTGAAAATAAAGTCATTTGGGAGTGACAAGACTCCTCACGATCTTGGTCCTAATCCTGAGGAGCATCATGAGTCAAAGAAGAACCAAACTCTAGTTGTTGAAGTGGCCAGTCATCCTCACGATCATGAGCAGCACCGTCATGATTGTGACCAGGACTCTCACGATCATGAGCAGGCAAGTTAATCGTGAACAAGTGGAATCCAAGTGGCATTTTGAGGCAGTCCTCTTTACGATCCATTCCCACGATCATGAGCATGCTTGTGACCCCTTTTTAGTAGCTCCTAACAAATAATTTATACAATCAACAACTACATTTCTATTCCCCACGATCATGACATGCAACCTCACGATTGTGAGCATACCAAATCCTGCAAAAAGTAAAAGAAACATTAAATAAAGATAGAGAAATATTGGGACGGATTTTCAGGTCCCCAATAGCTAGTTTTGCATCCTCCACTATAAATACATGCTCAAGACTTCATTTAAAGAGTTAGAGAGTTGGTGGAGTAAATTTATTATGAAAATTTATTAAGTCAAACTTAGTTTCTTTCACATCTTTTTTAATTGATAGGATTCTTTCATCTACTTTTTTTGAGTTTGTATTTACCCTTCTTGTGAGAGTTGGGTATATGTTTAATTAATAGGATTCTTTCATCTACTCTCTCTTGAGTTTAAGAAGTGGGTACTAGTGAGGATCAATCAATATTAGGTTAGTGTTATGCCTTGTAAAAACACATTGATTATAGAGATTTAAGTGTGAGCTTTGAAAATACTTGAAAAAATATTTAAGTGTGAGCCTAGAAAACACTTGGTGAAAAGTTTTGAGTGAGCCTAGAAAACTCATTGTTGTAAGGTTGGTGTTTAGTCATAAAACACTTTGTTGTACACAATATTGGTAAAAAGATTGGCGTGGGTAATTGAAAATCCTAACTTGGGATAAGTTAGGTGGAGATGTAGGTGCATTAAGGAACCAAACTGCCTTAAACCTTGTGTGCTATCACTTCTACTCCTTCATCTCTTAAATTTCTTATTATTTCCTTAAAATCTTAATTGCCTTCAGAATCCTAATTAGCCATATTCACCTCCTCTCTAGAGCTTTTCAATATATATTAAATGCTGACCTCTAAAGTCTTTAAGTTAAAATTTTAACAAGTGTCTCTCCTCATATTCTATTATTCACTCATAAACGCTAATGTGTAGAATTATTAAATTTTCTAATTTTTCTTAAAAAAATTCATCAAATTCCTTATTTTAACAACATTCCTATGGTATTTTACTTCACTTATAACACTCATTTTCAACTCCACCACAAACACTTCTTTCTCTTCTTTTATACACCCATTTTCCATTCAACCACAAACACTACAAGAAAAAAACGAATTAGAAACGGCCAAATCCGTTTCTAATTCCGTAGCTATTTACAAATAGCGACGGAATTAGAAACGGAAATATTCCGTTTCAAAAAAGCTCCTTTCTAAATATTAGCGACGGAATTCTCGT
>CATIWK010286824.1:0-16858 GCA_949634005.1 Mallotus japonicus
CATAAAATCAACTTCAAAATAAAATAATTTAATAAGATTAAATGATATATCCATAGAATTTAATTAAATCCAATGAAATAATCATAATTAAAATAATTAAAATTTTATTAACACTGCAAATCTCAGTGTTAACTTTTTTTATTAATTAAAAACAAAAAACTCGGGTTATTACACCTTATTAGGATTACAAAACCAAACAATGACTGGGATATGATCTGAGGTCTCAAAAGGAAGGTGTTGTATCAAATAATTCACAAAAAAAGAAGTTCAAGCTATATTTCTAAGAGCCCTATCAAACCATTCTCGAATACAGTTATCACTAGAAGGGTGATGTCTCTTAGAATAAACCCAATTGGGATTACAAAACCAAACAATGACTAGGATATGATATGAGGTCTCAGAAGGAAAGTGTTGTACCAAATAATCCGCAAAAGAAGACTTCCAAGCTATATTTCCAAGAGCCCTATCAAGCTGTTCTCAAATATAGTTATCATCAGTTCTTCGATTATGCCATATAAATTTAGAGCCAATGAAATCCACATCACTTAAAGCACGATCATCAATTACCGATAGGAAATTAGCAATATCAACATGATCCACACCTCAGCCTCCCCTTTTTTTAGATGCAGAAAGAGTTGCATTAAAATCACCAAATACAAGCACCGGCAATGAGTCATCCCATCGCAAGCTTCTCATCAAGTCCTAAGTTTTAAATTTTTCTACAGCTGAAAACCAACTATAGATACCAGCTCCTTGCCAAACCACAGCACCATCCTCATAAATTGAATTGAAACGAATATGATGTTAAAAGAAATTAACTACATCAATATTTATTTGCTTCTGCCATAGAAGAGCTAAACCTCCAGCCCTGCCAACAGGATCAATACTAAAAAGAAAAAAACTAAAAACTTAAACATCAAAGAACACCATTCAGCTTTATTTATTTTAGTCTCCATAAGGAAGACAACATCTGGGCAATATTTATTTATCAGAGAATTTAAAAAATGAACCTTCCAAGGATTGCCTTAACCTTGGAGGTTCCAAAAGAGGTAATTCATGGCGATGGCGGGACTGACATGTAGTCTCCACTGATATCCCTGTATTATCACCAATTGTCTGGAAAAACTTTTTACCTTGAGATCCAGAATCTAACAAAACAGGCTGTAAGCATTCAAGACCTCTTTTATCTCTTGAGCAGAACCCTCCAAGCATATCAACTACTTCATTACCTCCTTTTGCTTTACTCTGATATTTATTTTGGGCTAACCTCTTCCAGGATCTCACTTTAGGGCAATTTGAACTATCATTGGATAAGCTACGAAAGATGGAATTTCCAGCATAATTATTGTCTGACTAATCAGAAATCAACATTCTTATCCAGAGGATTAGGTTCAACAATCAAAGGAATAAAGTCTATTGTACTAGGATTTACTCTCTCAACATCATCCTTTGTCCGTTCCTTAGAATTATTATTCTGAAACTGAGCAGCTATTGGTTAAGTGGCGTGAATGGAAGTATCCAAGTCAGTATGATCTAGATTTTCATGAATCAAAGGATGAAAAATATCTTTTTGAACCTTTTGTCTCTGCAAACTGTGATTGCCCAAGGAATCAAACATAGAGCTTCTAAAAAAAGATCGATTATGAGTAGGAGAAGCCCGTAAAAAAAGGCTCATATTCCCAATCAAAATGTGATCCCTCAACTGATTTATCACAATCATCATCCGTATGATCCAATAGACCATACACATAACAAAAATTTAGCAATTTTTCATACTTAAAACTCACCCATACCTTACAACCACCTTCATCCGTTACAATAGCACCCCTTTTGAGAGGAGAGGTGATATCAACACAGACCTTAACTTTTTCCTATCTCCATTTTTGTTAATCTCAATAACCTCCCCTATTTTGGCAACCACTCGATTGAAAAGACTCCTAATCCCTCCGATTGAACGACATGTTATATATACGAACACAAAAGCTGACTTTATTTAGAGTAATACTTGATAACTGACTTTCCGTAGGGATATCAAAAAGCACCATAATCGAATTGTCAAAATGCCAGGGACCTTTTGTCAAGACCTTCTTCTAATCACTCATATTGCTAAACTGGACCCGAAATATATTGAAATCCAGTACATTAATATGGAACTCGCTAGACAGTCTCTAAGCAATGGTTAAAGCGTTCTTAAGAGCATTAACAATCAAGGAATGCTTAGATAAAATTCTTCTGACTATGGCACATTTATTCTCATTATCACGAGCAGCATCCTTGACATCTACTAGATTCACTACATTAGATTCTTTATCCGTAAGCTTAAGACCATGATAAAGGTTAAAAATATCCTCCGCCATGGAAAAGAAAGACAGGAAAAAAAATCAAGGGAAAAACACTATGGGAGCACTGAAAAGAATCCTTCATAAGGAAGGAAGAAGAAGAAAAAAAAGCTCACTATAGAAAGGAAACCCTAACCCTAGCTATGGTTGAGAGGAAACATCCACCAGCAGGAGAGTTAGAAGTCATAACTTTAATGACCTAATTTTTTTCTTTTTTTTTCTTTTCTTTATATTTTTAAACTGGAAAAAAACATCATATTTAATAATTTTTATTTATATATTATGATGATAGTAATTGCCAAATAATTTTTATTTATCAGTTAAAAACATTTATAACCATTTGGTCATCAATTTTGTCAAAAAAGTAATAACAAAAACTAGTGTCTCAAATTAAACTCAATCACCCATTTATATTCATTCTTTTCTTTTTTTACCATTGGCCACTACTTAGGGAGCTATTATTTAAATATGTTTTTGGTTGTTTTAATGAAGTTATATATCAAACAAATCAAGAATTAAAAGAAATAGATTATATGTACTCTTGTAAACTCGAATAAAATTGATCAAAAGTGGCAACAACTTGGATGGTTAGGGTAAGTTTGCAAATGTTGATAAGGGCCACCATCACAAAATCATTAGGGACCAAATTTAATGCTTTATTAGTTAGGATGTCTACCTCATAATATTTATCTTTAGATTAATGTCTTTATATAAATATTACAAATTTACAAATGTTGCAAATTTTTATATACAAGTTTTTTTTTTTTACAAATATCCATAAAAAGAATAAAAGGGAAATAAATGATGAGTAAAAAGAAATAAATAAGATTCCTTTAATAGAATAAAAGAAAATGGTAGTTAGAAGATACTAAAAAGGTCAAATTTATGATGATTAATTTGTGAAATTAAGACCTTTAACTAATAATGTGTACAATTTATCAAATTAGGCCTAAAGATATAAATCTTATACCTTGGATAAATTGAATACACATCACAAATTATTGCCTCATTATCATCCCAACAATCACCAAAAATAGTTTAAAAATAAGAAAATAAAAAAATTGATTTTGAAATCTTTGTTGAATTTCAACATTATGAATGGATACACAAAATACAACATGATAAGCAATAAACAAATATTCATAAATGAAACATAACAAAGGCAATTTTGAATGTAATAAAATAAAAGGACATAAAATAGGAGGTAAAATTGAGTAAAGGAAAGGAGATAAATTAATATGAAATGAAATAAAAGGAAAATTAAGGTAATTTCAAGATAAAATAAGAATAAAAAACTATTATGAGAAGGATTCTTGAAATATAAAGAGAATTATGGAAATTGAAATAAAAATGGTTGTAATAAATAAAAGTATAAATTAAGTGGAAAGACATAAAAGAAATAATAAATATGTAATAGAGAAAATCCATTTGGCACAAATTATGCTAAGATAATTTGGCACAAATCAATTAATGCAATTTATAATTACTAATGTATCCTTAAGCACATTGACTTCCAAACTAAATGGAGATTTGGCTCTAAAAGAAACTAAATATTTAGAGCCAAAATATATAGAAATGAATCAAATCTTACCCTAGAGGTCGGCCAAAACATAGCCTAACATTTCAATATTAAGATCAGTACAATCTTATCATCATTTATTTCCCTTTTATTCTTTTTATGGATGTTGCAATCATTTTTTTACCTTATTTACTATTTTGATTTTAAGTATCAATTTTTCCTAAAATATTGGTCGTAAATCTCAGAAAATAAGGACAAGATCGAAGAGGAGGACCCTATTCGAGTGTTTGTCTTTCTAATCTCTACTATTTTTATTTTATTATTGTTTTGTTTTTCATTTAACATGATTAGGATGCCATGCAAAGAAATTCTCATGACATGTGTGTTAAATTTTGTATGATTATGTGCCATTATTACCATAACATGTAAATATGTCATGTTTATGCTATGTATATTCATTATGCCATCATGATTGTCATGTCATGTGTATGTACATCATGTTAATTCAGTATTTTCCATGATCATGCATCATAATATTTACTATATTTTGTCATGTTTATTTATTTGTTATAATTGGTATGTTCATGTATTATGTCATACTCATGCATCATTTTATTATATTGTTATTATGTGTTTGTGTGATATATATTGTGCTTGCATTTATGTGTAATGGTTAATCCAAAATGGTACAAATTTCTTAGAAGCATTGTATAAAACTAGTAAGGTCGGCCCTGCTCAGCATCCGGGCAGTATGGAGATGCCTCTAAGATATTGAGTCTGCTCCTGCTGACATCGCATCCAAACCCAACACTTTCCTATGGGCAAATTTTGGTTCCGAGTGAGTGATCCAAGTTTACTTAATCCTTAATCGGACAATTTCTCAGGTGATACTGAGTTGCGACTCCTGTTTCTCCTGGCTGGGTGGAGGGTTGTAAGTGCACTTGTGCCATCCCTAAGCTCTTCCAGTATTCCCCTACATTTTCTCAATTTTTCTGTAATAAGAAAAAAGGGATCGTGATCCAAATACTGTCGAGTCGAACCCACTGGCATCAATAACATGTTTATGTAATTTCTCCATAGGATATTATTATAATAAAGTATGCTTTTCTTTTTCCTTGAAATATAGTTAGATGCTATTTTAATTAAGGTATGTATATTTTCTTTGTTTGCCTTGAAACATATGTTACTACATCTTGCTACAACTACTACTTTTAGATTTGTCACATATGTTATCCTAAGATTTAATTGAGTCTTATTTTAAGCATTGTATATGGTTTTACTTTGGTTAATTTTTTAATTTTAGAACAACTACATATGCTATAGAAAATACTATTGATAACTTCGAATTGAATCTTTGTTATGAAACCTGCATCGACGAGAAAAGCTGGGTGAATGGGTAGGGCTTCCCTCAGTATTTGTGTGAGGAAAAATAATAATAATAGAGAATGATGATACATGAAAAATCCGACTCCAATAAGAGCTTGACACGTGGAAAAGGAACCATGTCTTACTTGCCACATCAGACTACTTTTGACTTGCTGACCTTTCAACCTTCAAGAATCAAGTCAAAGTTGTGAAATCTCCTACTAAGGACACCAAGTCCTGATACCCAAATAGAGTATCTCTCTCAGGAAACCTCTCTCAGAAAATTACTCAAAGTCCTAAGAGTAAGGTCTCTCTCCGGATAAATCCTCTCACCGGATAAATCCTATGATCGAGATAAAGACAGCTGCCCTTCTACTGACAAGCCGCCTCCATCAATCTGCCTCCATCAATCACTATAGCTGACAGGTTTTCCTTCCCAAGAAAACCACTCATTACCTGTCAGTCCCACTTCCCAAGAGAGATGATCTTGGCCATTCATTTCCTTTGATCTCAATCATCCATCTCCATCTATTGAGCCTATAAAAGGCTTGCTTCAGCTGCTGAATAAAGGTCTTCTTTTCCTTCTTCCTCTTCTTTACTTTTCTCTTAATTTATTACATCAAAACATCCACTATTCACATCACACTCACACAAAATACCACTATTTATCATCTCCCTCGTTTGTTTATTCAATATTCAGGCTCTCAAGCCTCTTTTATATCAATCAAACACTAACTTAAGCATCGGAGGGGTTTTGGGTTACCAAAACCCAACCCAGATTACTCTTAGGAATACTCTTCGGAGACTCCTTTCATCTCTCAGGAACTCGGCCTTCAAATTAAAGGAGCTCAATCATGTGGCCCCTAAATCCTTCAATATACATGCTGGAGCTGTGGCTAAGGCGAAAAGATTTGAACCTCATCAGAGAATAATGTAGAATGAATATTGAATGAATAAAAGATGTAATAGAATGAATAAATATGCAAGATATGGAGAGTATATATAGGAAAAATATTTACCCAAAGGGAAAACCATCCTATTTATCCGTAACTATTGTCCAATTTGCTAAATTATCCTATCCTTTAAATTTTATCCATTTTAGCATCTATTTATCAATTTATTTCTATTTTATCCAACTTGCATTTGGCATGTAGAGTTGCTTATGTGGAAGGCTGATGTGGCAAATGCAAGTTGGATAAAATAGAAACAAGTCGAAAAGTTGAGGGTAATTAGGACTATTTTCCCTTTTTTTTGGAAAAGACATAATTTTCTTTGAAAAAATACATGTAATTCATAATTCATACAAGTAAATCTTGGTTATTTTTATAAATTTTAATGGTATTATGTGCACTAGTAAAAGTAATTTAAGAGATTTTTTTTATGCATGAAACCAAATTGTCAATGAAATATTATTTCTATAGTAATTTTACGCTGGGAAAAATTTAATAAATTTTTCTTTTTTCTTTGTATTATTTATGTATAATTTAATTTATATATTTACACAATGTAAATTGCAAATAATATGTATTTTAAAATAAATAATTAAATAATTTTAATCAATTAAAACTATAAATTCATTTATTATTTACCTTTAATGGTTGAATAATAAATACATATGGTGAGCAGTGACACTGTCAGAAACCCCCAAACGCCTAACCTCTGTAGTACCACACAAAATAGATTTAGATCTAGAGCTAGATCTAGATCTTCAAAAACAAGAAAAAAGAAACAAGAAAAACTATAATTAATCTGAAGAAAAACTTTAGATCTATGGAAATAAAAGAGAAAAAAGGGGTGGAGATGAGGTTTTTTTATCAAAAAAGGCCAAACCCCCCCTCCTCCTTCAAAACTAGATCTGAGGAAGGAGATGGAGACACGCAAAGAAAGAAGAAGAAGGAAAAGAAGAGAGAGGACATAGCTTTTTTGTCCATTCAAGTGATATCTGGTTGTCTTTGAAATCGCATGAGAAATTACTTGCACATAATACCTTAAAATTTATTAAAATAATCCCTTAAAATTTATAAAAATAACCAAGATTTGCTTATATAAATTATGAATTACATGTCTTTTTCCAAAAAAAAATATTTTTTTCTAATTATCCTCAGCTTTTCGACTTGTTTCTATTTTATCCAACTTGCATTTAGCATGTGGAATTGCTGATGTGGAAGGTTGATGTCATTTGCCACGTCAGCCTTATTTGCCATATCAGCCTTCTAAATCAGCAACTCCACATGCCAAATGCAAGTTGGATAAAATAGAAACAAGTCAATAGATTGATGCTAAAATGGATAAAATTTAAAGGATAGGATAATTTAGCAAATTGGAGTATAGTTGTAGATAAATGGGATGGTTTTCCCTTTACCCAAACCTGACATGATTCAGACTTCATGCTGATAAAGATCCTTGTCCTTATAGGACTTAGCTTACTTGATAGTCAAGGGTTGAGTATCCTTTTCTCTTTATGCGTCCTTTACTTGGAGGGCAAAGATCCTTATTAAAATAGGATTATGGATATGGGGTATCAACTATTTTTTTCACGAGTATCATATTATAATATTCATCGTGACTATAAGATTGAAACTATAAAATATTAATTTATAATTTGAAGGAAAAATTTCACAGTTAATCTTTTGGATTATCATTAACATGGATAGTTATCAATAGGTAAAAAAAATAATATTTTTCTAAATTTCTTTTATTTAATTAGTTTATATTGTGTTGTGATAGGACACCTTATTATATACATATATGTTAAGTTATGAAATCAAATGCTACTTGCCATCTTTGAATTTTTGGAGTTAATACTATATTAAATAAGTGAGACCTTTATAATTTAAGAGATATTATGTGAATGGATTCTTGTGTAATTGTGTGGTCAATCATTAGGTAACACTCCTTTTTTATGGTGCCGACATCAGATGGGGTTTCTCGGTGAGGCACTGGAGGGGAGAGGTGTTACACGAAGAGAATTGTCTATCTATTTTATTTACTTATTCTTTTAATTATTCAATTAAACCAATGATTTATTATTGGACAACCACCATTTCGTCCAACATACATATTTTTTATTTTCATGTTCTTCTCGATCGTTTTTTAAAGATTGAAAAAAATAAAAGATACAAAATATGAAGTTTGTATTTTTGTGTCTTTTGTCAAAAATATATAAAAGAGTTAGTGCTGGATTGATCGAAAATCAAAGTTTATCCAAAGCTTAGTCTAAAATTCCCGAAAAATTAGCTTTTAATGATTATATATAACTAAAATATGCTAAAACAATGGTTGTAGCAAAGTGGTGAAGTATTGGGTATTTATAATGTTTGGTTATGGGTTTGAATTCCACAACCTACATTTTAAGTTTTTTTTTTTATTTGAAAAAACTAATCAAATAATTAATGGTGGGACTCAAACTAGGACTGGCAAGGAGGGATAGGGGTGCGACAATTGTTAGGCCTATTAAGATTGCCAGTTTCTTTATTTCTTTTATTTTTTTATTTAGTTTAGTTACCGAAAACTGACCCGACACCCACTATAAAATATCAATTTGGTTCAGTTTTAAATTCTTGAAAAATTTTGAAACCTAACCCGCCCGAACCCAATCGATGCACACCCCTAGCTACAATTTCACTACATTTTCTAAGAAAATCTTACATCGAGATACCTTTTATATTATCCTGACAATAATATTTATAATACAATTTCATTCTTTAAGGTGTGAGGCTTCATCATTAGTAAAATTGCATTTTTAATCATTATGACAAAATCTTATCTGCAAGATAAATATTATAATTTATATTCATCTTATAATGTCACAATAAATAAATGAGATAATGACATCATTTGTACTAAAAGATATATGAAATTTTCAATTAAATCCTATAAGATAAAAGTTTTTCAATTGAGTTTGTAAACTTTGTAAAAATTGCTACGTTAGTCTTACAAAAAAAAAAATGATCATTTGCAAGTGTTAATCTTCATTGCTAATTAATGTATTTTGTCACTAATTATATTTGCGATAATATTTAAGTCGTCGCTTGTCATTGCAAATACCTCCCTCACAAAAACATTTTTTACATCGAAGTCATTGCAAATATATTATGTTGTTGCTAATAAGTTTAAAAATGATGAAAATAAATGACAAATTTATTAGCTATTAGTATCTATCCAATGCAAAATAGTAGTAGCTATAATAAATTTTACGTAGCAAATAATAATAACAACGACATTTTATGCATTGCAAATATTAGTTTGATATAATTTTATAAAAGTATTTGGTATAACTTTTTTGTTGTGAAAAATAGTAATAGCTACAAAAATTTATATGCTGCAAGTAAGATTTGCTATGGCTATTTATCAATGCAAATTAAGAAATAAAAGTGTTGACCATTTGCATGATCAAACTCCTAATTTTGACCTTTGACAATCAATTTAAGTTGCTAATAATTTTATTTAAGTGTGTATAAGTTAGGACTCTATTGGAAATCAAAATGGAGCATAAATATCAAAGAAAAACATCTCTGGACATTAATCTCAAGTATGATCACAACTAGGATTTTTGGGCTGGTTCAACCTCTAAGATTCAAGGAAGCTTTTGACATCCTTATAACTCTATAATGAGAAAGTGTTCTTCTTAACATTTGAAGTAGACACCATAATCTTTCTAAATTGAGTTTACTTGTCAAAATCCGAGTTCATTTGGGTCTTCAAATATCTAGTTGAAGACAGCATATGCAGCTTTCATTTTAGGATGCACAACTCCTAGTATTTCAGCAATATCTTGAGCTAAAGATATCCAATTGAGGTGATTCAAAATGCTATGGAAATATAAGACAATTATCTCCAACTTTTAGGAAGAAAGTTTAGGCTAATTCTATCATCTTGAAGAGATACAGTCATCCTCACGAGCACGTCATGAACAGGTCACCAGCTGTCTCCTGTTTTATGGCATTTCAGCTGTTTTGGACAAAAGTGCTCAAGAGTAGTGCTCACGAGCTCACGATCATGACCAGCTCATGAGAACTTACCTGACAGTTTAAAACGGGCATTTTTTACTAATTTTCAAAGGTAACGGCTAGTTATTGCTTCCTCACGAGCCAGGACTGCTTCCTCACGACCGTGAGCACTCATTTGATAGATTTTAGTCATTTTAAATGTTCAAAAGTTTGGAGACATTGGAGATATAATTATTGGCTTATAACAGCCATAATTTTGAGTTTTTTGTCTATATAAACAACTCCTATAGCTCATTTGATGTTAAGTCACTTGCTTATTATTCTTAACATCAATCAAAGCTCTCAAAATTCTTTCAAATTTATTTTTCATTTTGTATAACTCTTGTGAGAGTTGGTGAGTGTTAGAATAGATATTCTTATTCTTCTATTTTCTGGGTTTAGAAAAAGGGAAGTGAAATTCTATTCTAAAGGAATTGGTTTAAGCGTTTAGAAATTAAAACACTTGGGATTTGGTTTAAGAGTGAGCCTTGAAACTCTTGTTTATAAGGTTGAAAGAGTGACCTTAAACTCTTGTGTGTACTCAATCTTGTGAATAAGATTGTGAGTGATTGAAAATCCTAACTTGGGGATAAGTTAGGTGGAGACGTAGGATTGTTGAGAATCCCAACTCCTTAAATCTTTGTGTTCATCATTCTTCCTTCTCAACATTCTTTTAATTTGTTGTTCAATTCGATTTAATTTTGTTTTTCATTTAATTGCCTTATTCACCCCCCCCCCCTCTAAGGCATTTTCAAAGTGGCAGTGAGAAAAGCGTCTACCCAATATTTAGTTGGCATATGAGCTTGAAAAAACAAAGTAAGACCTGTTTCTATAATATGGTAATGTTTTCTTTTGGCAACACCGGTTTATTGCGGGGTGTGAGGACAAGAGAGTTGGTGATGTATTCCTTGATTGGTTAAGTGTGTTTCAAAGGTGGTGGAGGTAAATTCTCCTCCACCATCACTTTGAAAATTTTATTTTTTTGTTCAAACATGTTTTCTACTTGTTTTTGAAATTTAACAAACGTTTCAAAAAAATCATATTTTTGTTTTAAAAGAAATATCCAAGAATAACGAGTGCAATCATCTACAAGGACAGCATAATATCGGTAGTGTTGACATGAAAGAATTGGGGTAGGCCCCCATAAGTCACAATGTAGTTTTTCAAGAGGAAAATTAGAAATTTTATTTGATGATGGAAAAGGTAGTTTACAACTTTTTCCCATTTGACAGCTAGCACAAATGGTTTTTGGTTGTTTCTAGCTAGAGATATTGATTAAATTTTTGGAATGTAAAGTTTTCAAAAAATTTGAATGAGGATGTCGCAAACATGGATGCCAAATGGTTTGTGAAACTCCTTTGTAGGCTATAAAGGCTTTGTGACTATTGTCTATAGCATATAATCCATTATGCTTAAGGCCTTTAGCAAGTACCTTTCCCTGTTGAGACTTAACAAAAAATTGATTAGTATCAAATATAACAGTGCAAGCATTATCCGATGTTAGTTTAGCTACAGAAATAAGGTTCTTTTTTTTATTTCAGGAACTACTAACACATTTTGAGATTTACAATTCCATCATGTGATTTAATTTTACCTTCTCCCTAATATGACTTATTTGCAATTTTTCTCCATTACCAACAATGATAGAGTCATCTCCTTTATATTTAGCAACTTTTAAAAGTTTACCTGGATTATTTATAATGTGTGTTGTGGCTCCGGAGTCAGCATATAGGCGGGGATCATTGCCTTGAGTTATGTTCATGGCAGCCAATACTTTGTGTAGTTGATCCTCCGGTTGAATGGAGTGATCAAAGCGACTCCAACACTCAATTTTAGAGTGATTATTTTTTTCACAGATTTGGCACACAATTGGTTCTTTATGTTATTTGTCGATTTTGCTGTCAGTTGTAATTTTAGAGTGCTATTTGTCATGATTGTCATACCAAATTCTAGAGATGTGTCGTGCTGCTGGATTGAATCCACGGCCACAAGAGCTAAAACTACCACCATGCCTTCCACGGCCTCTACTTCTTTGGGTAAAATAAGCTTGGTCATACCGAGGAGTGGATTCATGTTCGGTGGTAGGATTGAGCTGTTAATGTGCTTGGAGAGCCATTACAAATTGATGGAATGAAGGATATGGAGGTTTTATGAGCATAGCTATTCGAAAGTCTTGGTATCTCGGTCCAAGTCCCCTTGTAAGCTGAAAAACTTTCTTTATTTCATCAATTGGCTTTTTGATGGCTGCTAGACTATCACACAGTCCTTTGAATTTCTTTACATATTCATCAATGGAGAGATTGCCCTTTTGTAAGGACATGAGAGTTTCATTCAAAATCATTTCTTTTTCTACCGTAGTAAGAAGAATTTGTTATTCAATTGACTTCCATACCTTGAAAGCTGAACTTACATCTTCAAGAGTGACTAGCACTTCAGTCTCGATGTTTTTCAACAAGAAGGCGATGATGAGTCCATTGTTTCTTTCCCACTTGACATAGTTGGAATTGATTTTAGTTTTATCATCTTTCATGATTTCTTATGAGGGTTGGCTACCTTCAATTAGATGACGATCCATGTTTATACTCTGAATGAGTGGCTCCATTTGTGAGCGCCAAAGGAGGTAGTTTGTGTTGTCTAATTTTAGGGATATTAGACTTGTGCATTGGTGAAGGGTTTGAAGTGAAAGGTCGGGTTCAATAGAAGAGACGTTGGCCATGAGAATTGAATTAGCGAAGCTGAGTACATGCTCTGATACCATGAAATAATTCAAAGATTGAAAACAATTCTCATTCCTTGAGTTTTTTGTACAAGGGGTACCTCAGTATATATAAATATACAACAAATCATAAAATGAATTAAAAAAGATACGTTGTGGCCTTGTAAATGAAAGTAGACATTGTATGTCTAACATGGAAGGAGACGTTGGCCTTTGTTAATGGAAAGTGATGTAATCTTCATGTAAATGGTAAGGGACATATTTTACTAATTTGATTGTTTTTGACTTTCTTCAATTTGTCGTCGCATTATCAAAAGAAATTGAAAAAAATTTTCTAATTCCATGTTCTTCTAAAATATTTTTAATCATTCTAGAAATATTATTGGCAGTATGCTGGTCAACAAAAACTCTAAATGCAATAATTCTTTTTTGTAATAACCAATCATTGTCAATCCAATGACAAGTTATTCCCATAAATAAGTGATTTTGCCAATGATCATTCCAAATATCACTAAATATGAATACACGTCCATTAAAATTTATAAATAATTTTTATAATTTTTTTTCTTGTTTATATAAATTAAATAATGCACGTTTTTATATATTTCTATGCACACGTTTAGTTTGTGGATTTAATTCTTTTTGACAATAATTAATAAAATCTACTTTTTCACCAAAACTAAAAAATAAATGTTCCATAATAACCATTCTAGCTAATTTTAATTTATTTTGTTTATCACTATATTTAAATAAATGAGAAGAAAAAGAGGATATTGTGTGCCCAATAATTTGAGTTTGTCTTTGTTCAACACCAACTTGTGTTGGATGCTTGCTCATCAAGTGCCTTCTAAATGCCACCTCTAATTTTAAATTTGTAATTTTAGCCACAATAACTATAAATTACATCATAGTTGCCATCCGCATTTCTTTGCTGCTTAAAATAAATTTTGAAAATATTTGATTGTGATTGAGATTTTTCTTCTTCACCTTATCATGGAATATTTGTTACAACTTCTTCCACGTAAGCTTCTTAGCTTTCTTGTGTTGGATAATCATCTTACAAATTATTCATCATATTATCTAAATCAATAATATTTGGTTGTAATTCACCAAAATATTGTGATCTTGATCTTCCACTTCCACTTGCCATTTTTTGATAAAAAAATTTGAAAAGTGAATAAAAAAATTTGAGAGTAAAATTAATAAAAAAATATTAATTAAAAGAATAAGAGTGAATTATGAATATTTATAATAAATAAATAAAATATTAGATTATAATAGAATAAATAATATATATTAAATATTTGAATGAATATTTTGAGAAAATATTAAGAGGGTATTGAGAGAGTATTAAGAGAATATTGAGAGAATTTGAGAATTGAGAGATAATTGTTTGAGGAAATAATGTTTCTCCCTCAACCCTATTTATACACACCAAAATTAATTTTTGAACTTTCTAAAATAACCCTATAAATTAGTTGTTTTTATGGCTGTTGTATAAGGTAAATTTGTCTTTTATAATTTTTATTTAAATAAAAATAAAAAATATAAATATTTATTAAAAAGAGAAAGAGAGAAGGGGGGGGGGGGGGGGGGGGTGGGTGTGGCGCAAGGGGAAGTGTGTAGCCCCAAGCCCCAATGGTTTTTAACTTGTTGGTTAGAAACCGGAACTGGCGGTTCACCGTTCATATCTAGGTGAAACCAACCCTGAAACAATTATGGTCTGGCTTGAATTTGACCAGGTCTAGTCTCGGATTTGACTAGACCGGTTCTGTGCCCAAACCGGCTCATGGTCAGGCCTACCTTTGATCATATCATAAATATTATTGTATAATTTTTTAAAATAAGTATAGGTATAAATATTATAATTATTTAATTATTAACTATAATTTTTTAAAAATTATTTGATTATGAACTATAATAAATTAATTATATACATTTACTTTAAATGAAGTTATTTGTTATTTGTTATTTTTAATAAGGGTAAAATAGTCTAAATAAAAAATATATACAAATCAGCTATCAGTTGATGGAAAAAGTTTCAAAATAGAGCTTATCAAATCCATTGCTATTTTAAATAAAAAAGCTATCAACTACTAATTTTGAAACTTTATCAAACACCTAAATTGTAGCTGATTGAGAAAAAACTTCCAAGTCAATAAGCTAAACCAAAAACCCATTCAAGAAGATTGATTCACAATTTTTCCTTTTATGTGTAGGGGTAAGCAAGACTTTCGAATGAATCAAACCAAAAACTAAACCAACCTAGTTTGGTTTGCTTCTCTTTCTAATTTTTATGAACCGAACAAAATTGAACTAAAATTTTGGCTCAATTCAGTTTGGTTTTATACTTACAAAATTTGGTTACCCAAATCCGACTTGATTCGGTCTGGTTCGGGTTATTTACTTTATATTTTCAATTTTATAAATCAAATTGAATCAAACTGAAATTTAGTTTTGTTTAGTTCAATTTTATACTTAAAAAATTTGATTAATTTGATTCGGTCAGAAAACTGTGCTAAAACTGACCAAACCGACCGAATGCTCACCCTTATTTATGTGATGTAATATTATCAATTTAAACATTTTATTTTATTTTGTTATAGGTTGGGAATACATATATACACACAGAAAATTTGAGATTTATGTTTTTTTTTTCCTTTAGAGACGTAAAATGACCATTATATTTTTAGATAATTAATAGTTTCGTTAATTGAAAAAAAAAATTTATAGAAGGGATAATTGTATTTCTGGTGTCTCAACAAATTTTTTTGTTCAATCAATTTTCTCTTCAAAATAGCAACATCGTGGTGCATCCGTTTGATCTCCCCTTGTCGGGTTGATAACTATGCACTAATGGGACCCACTCCTCTCTAAGATGCATGCCACCTCACATTATACATACTTCAATTTACAATAACACTATAACACTTTGTCTTTGATATTCTACCACATCCCTCTCAAAAATTAAGGATGTTCAGAGAGGAAAAAATGAAGAAAAGACAAATTATTCTATTGAAATAGCGATTTTGTTTAAAGAAGAAAAATGCAATAGCATAATGGAAGCTAGATCACTCTGTCCATGCAGTAAACTAAAGTATGTGCTCATTCTGATCCCAAATTCTTTCCTCAATCAATGTTGTGTTCAAATAAAAAGGTTGGTAGAATCCATTAGAGTTACTCCTAGAAAATTCACTCATAACTCGCAATCTTTCTTCTTTATTCAAGCATCCAAACTCTCTAATGAATACAACCAAAGGAAAATCTTCACCAAAAGGAGTGCATATGTTTGCAGAATCACAATACTTCCATATTTCATATTAATCCATGAGGTGGCCACTAACCTTCATTATAGGAACTTGCACGAGGGAATGGACTGAAGGGTTAACCCATCTCGAGCACAAAATTCTTTAGTAAAAATGGAGGTGGCAAAATATTGGAGAATGCTACACACATTATACGATCATCCCCTCTCTAGTCTCTTGGATTTGAGATTAGATATATAGACTTGTGTTGCCAAGCACATAACATAGAAAAGAGATAATTTTTGTGAAGGAAAATGAAATTTCATGAAGAATTAAGGGTCTGTTTGGTTCAACTATTTATAGTAGCAAATAACTAATAGCGGTTGCGAATAGTTGATAGCTGGTAGTTGATAAATATGAACAATTTGGTAAAATTTTGTTAGCTGTTGCTGTTAATATGTTAAATGACCATTAAGGGCATAATATATTTTTAAATATAATTTTATATATTTATTATAATATTTTAGTTATTAAATTATTTAAAAATAATATATAATAATAAAAAATAATTTATTATCTTTGGTTCAAATATTATTAAAATTCTTAATAGAAATTATTTAAAATTAATTTTAAAATGTAAATATTATTGTATAATTTTTTAAAATAATTATAGGTATAAGTATTAT
>CATIWK010286826.1:0-14257 GCA_949634005.1 Mallotus japonicus
ATAGAAGAGCTATACATATATTTGCATAAAGAAAGAGAACTTACGTCCAGTCTCATGAGTAACATGAGCAAAAAATGCAGCAATCTCACGCTTGGAATCATCACTTGTTCCAATCTTACCGAACTGATTATATGAATCGAGAGCTCTAAGAAATGCCTCTCTTGTATAGAATCTCTTCCCAGCACAATTTGCAGCAGCTTGATTGATGATACTATTAAAGAAATCAGGAGTCACAACTTGAGCCACAGAAACGCCACCACTCTGAGCCACTACATTTGTGGTTAATGCTCCTGCAGCTACAACTATGGCTAGAAGTAGTACGCATTTTCTGATGTTAAGGGTCGCCATTGTGTTTAACTGAAACAGGTTATAGAGAAAATTTTGAGTGAGGATGTGAGGTTGAGTGTGAGCCATATTTATAGTGATACAGAGATGGAACTGTACAAGGAGAAAATTCAATTTGAATACGCAGATTTCTGGCAGGAAGCTGCGGAAACTGCGTGTAGACTACGGATGTGTGGCACGACGTGGCTTGTTCATGAACTTGAAATGGATAATTTTCTTTTTCTTTTTCATGAATGTATATATTGAACTCCTATATTATCTTGCACATGCACGACATTGATGAGATATATAGTTTTGTTGAACTTAGGCAAGGAGTTTACCTATGATGGTGGGAAATTAAATTCATGATTTTTTTTTATGCAATTACGATGTATGTATATCATATTGGATATGAAATTAATTTCATTCGGGTTTTATGGCTGACGTTAATGAAAGAAAATTTAACCTAATGGAAATTTGAATACAAAATCTTTCATTCTCAAACGTATTCACGTAGAAATTCAGTGGAGTTTTACACCACCAGAGAGCTAATCTTTTGAGTTTGAATCTATAATTATTAATTTTTATCTAAACCACTGGTATTCAACATTTAGTGAATTTTAATTAATTCGGTTCGATCTGGTTAAGATCATAAAGGCAGCAAAAGGTCTCCCAACAACTAATTTAACACAAATGCATAAGTCAGGACTCAAAAATCATGAAACGTAACTTAAGCGAGAATAGCTTTCTATCAGCTAGTCCCCATTGTTATTGGTTGAATCTATAAATTTTTTATGCTATTAATGAAATTTTTACCATTTGACTACAGCAACATATATATATATACTTAAATTCAAATATGTATAATTTGCATATGTGCAATTTACTATAAAATATAGATGATAACATAGAAAAAGTTCCGCACAAATAGATAAGATCAAAGGCAAACCCTTAAAAAAATTAACTCTTTCATTATCTAAGGGAAAGTCAAGAAAAAATAAATAAATAAAATAAAAGCAAACTTGCCAATTATACTAAGCTTGGATATTGTTCAATGTCATTACTTTTAATATGTCTACATAGTAAAAGTAATGACATTAGTATTCTTCAAAAAAAAAAATTATATATATATATATATGTGTGTGTGTGTCTACATAGTAAGTTGCATCTATTACGTTATTGCTACAAATATAACTACATGACAGTTATCCTCTAAGCTTCCCTTCATTCTTCTTCCAGAAATTATATGTTTGCTTGCGTTCAATGTTTTTAGGTAGAAACCCACTAATCTTATCCTAAATTTTGTTTGGTAAAACTAATTGATTACTTTGATATTTCATTGCTCTAATTAATGAACTTGACTTTAGATTATGCTACGTAAACGGCTAAGTTGTTGATAAATAAAAAGGACTCATAATTTGATATTCAATTTTTTTAACAATATATGTTCAAATATATTTATTTATAGGATGCCGTCTTGCGAGTCTATGGACAGATAAGGATAAGAAAATATTTTTTTAAAAAAATTACAGTTTTGCTCTCATTTGCTCAATAATACATTAATTGGACAACTAATTAAAATGATGAAATTCAAAAATCTAAAACAAAATGAGTGAACTCGTTGTTCCATGATTTAAACTCATATTTTATAACTAATTTATTTATTTATTTTTGTAATTTTAAAATTAGGATAGAAATATTTTTGTAAAATACACTGTACATATCGCTACTAACCACATATAATTTTATCCTTATTTATATTATACTTTTCTCAATTTCAGCAATAAAACAGAATTTAAAGTAGGGATTTAATGGAAGAATATATGGTTGATCCAAGCAATTCGAACTAAAATCCATTGTCTAGTATTATTCCATGCAAACATTTATAGGATAAAAAGTCTAAAACGTAATATATGAAACAACAGAAGTTTTAAAAGATGAGAGTTTGAATGGTGAGGAGTTTAGTTTTATCCTTTTTATAAGTACTATCAAACTTATCCAAGTTAATTAATTAATCTATCTGATTTGATTTGTCTTATAATTAATTGTGGCTATTGAATGTTGAAAGTTAAATGTTAATAAAGTGCAAAGTTTGAATTTTTAGATTTTGGAGGTACTGATTTGATTTGTCTTATAATTATTTTTTATTTTTTATTTTTTTAGAATGGAAGTGGAGAGAGGATCAGCACCCTCAACTTCTAAACGGAGCCGATCCCGTGGCTGAAACTAACCAACTCTAGACGGTTAGCTTAACATTTAAGCACCTAGGGATATTGTGTCCCTAAGATTTTGTTGGGGAGGTTGAGGGAATGGAGGATTGAACCCCTAACCTCCCACAATCCCTCCCAAACCCTGGCCACCAGGCAAGTTAAATGTTAATAAAGTGCAAAGTTTGAATTTTTAGATTTTGGACTAAACCCTTTTGCTTTTGTTTAAGGAACATTGAAAAATTTAGTTCGTTAGAGACAAAAATGAGCTTAGAATTTCTTCCACGCAATCCGGCATTAATGTCGGACTACCATAACAACTGTTGGAACAAATTCAAATATATGGCTGCTGAACTTTCTGTAATAATCCTTATATATATATTAAAAGATATGGCTGCTGAACTTTCTTTTCCTTTTTTTTTCTTTTTTCTTTTGAACAATATTAAAATACAACTTCATGATCAATCCTTTTTCTTTACAAGCAAGACTTTTTGATTTTAGTGGTAAGCACCCACTAAAATGGTGCAATTAGTGTCGGTTTAAACCCCATAAACTCTCCTTCCCCTCTAATAAAAATTAACATACTAACATCTAACTATTGTAAAAAAAAAAAATCCTTTTTCTTTACTGTTCAATGTATAGTGATGGCACATGGCTAGCAACTATATGATTTTGACTATTCCTTTATTATCTTTTCAAATTTTCATGACTCACCATTCATTGTTTGCCCTTTTTCTTACAGATTGTTCTTTTTTGTCTTAAGTTGATATAGTTATTTTCTACAATTATTTTTTTAATTTTTAAATTGATCTACTTTGACAATTTACCTGGTGATGATGATGTGTTAACCTATTTTTTACCTGGTGATGATGATGTGTCGCATACATGTGGAAAATTCAACTTGTTAAAAAAATGTCATGATTGGGACACGTGACTATTAACATATATTTTCTTTGAAAAACAATTAATGTTAACGCCACTAATTCTCTCTCCTCTTAATTATTTTCATTAGGATTGAGCATGAGTTTTAGAGAATTCAAATTGTCCCAAAAAAATCAAATTGAAAATCTACAAAATAGAAAATTTCTATTGACCATTGAATTTTTTTTTCGAACCGAACTAACAAAAAAATTTTTATTGGGATGGGTCCGCAGAATTTGAACTCTTCGAACTGAGATCCGTCCCGAACCGTTCTGAATTGCACCGAACCGAAGAACCAAAACTAGAACCGATAATTTAATAGAATTGAGTTATGTATACATATATATTATAAAGATTAACATTATATTATAAAGATTTTTACAATAATTATGTTCAATTTATTAATATTGGACTACTAATTTAACATGTAACTAAATATAATGTCATTTTCATTATTTGAAATTAAAAAATTTTACTCATCAATCAAATTATTTTAAATCACAAAAAATAAAATGTCAATTGGTAAATAGCATTTTAGAATATTATAATATAATTTATGTTAACAAATTTAAATTCACCTTCAATAATAAAATTGTAATATAATATATTTTTTTAATAGTTATGGTATTGTTATTATTATTTTATGATATATATAGTTTATATAAATTTTTCATTAAAAAAAAATAATAATTGTATGGTATATTGTAGGTGGCGAGGTTTGGCGCGCGCCCAAGTGTTGGCAACCACGACACTGTGTGGGCTCAAGGCCCACTAGGAAATACGAGTTAGGTCTAAGTCTAATCGAAGATGGAGTCGCCACCCGGATAAAAGGCAGGATACACTTGTACGGCAACTGGATTCTACGGAGGTTCCCAGAAACCGTCATCGGAGAACGGGTTCGAAAACTAGGTATGGACGTTTGAATGTCCACCCGACCTCCATTTATGGTTTGTGATTTATTACCCTTAATTATTTGATTATTTTCTTATTAACATGCAAATTATAATCGCCTTCAATCAATTGTCAAATTTTACATTAAGATCCAAGTTTGCACATTAATCTCATTTCATGCATTTAAATTCCAACAATCATCAAAAATGACAATTTACAACCATTCATTCCAAATAAAAGGGGAGAGGGATTAAGGATTACAATGATTTGCTTCGAATAGAAAGAAATAAACAGAAAATATGCTAAAAATAAACCGCAATATGCATATAATATACAGAAAATAAACCAGAAATATACGGAAAGTAAACTGTCACGAAACCTCTCAAGAACTAATTAAGGGGATTGATTCCCCTTTGATTGGAAAACCAGTCCAAATTCCTGTAATGAACAATAATTAATTTCCCAAAACATGAAAGGAACCCTACAACACAAATCATGATATTAGCTCATAGATCTAATTAGATAAAAGATGAAAATAGACAAATATCGAAACTTAAGTCCAGCAACATGGTGACATAATCATGCATAATATGTTAAGAGTATAAGGGACATGGGCTTTTCAAGAAAATCAAACAAAAGTTACAAAAAAAGTTAAGACAAAGTCACGTAGGACCTTGTCTAAGTGGCGACCGCCTCTTGGCTCTCTGGCTAAGAGGCGACCGCCTCCTTGAGAGGCGATCGCTTGGTCACCAGGCACAGATGACCTTTAAAGCAACTAACTTCACTTCTAAGCAAGCACAGACTTAATACAAGCGCACAAACTTACATTAACACCCTAGACTTCAGTGAATCATGTTAAAAGCATGGCAAAGCACAATGAACAAGCACAATTGAGTAAATAAAAACACTAAGACTAAGCAAATATACAACTCTCAATTTTATTTATTTTGTTTTCTATGTTTCTGCTTATGATGGATAGGTGACATGAATCCACTGTGGAAAACAAAACCTATAAAAAAACCCATGAAGATCCATGAAAAGCCATGGATATAACCTAATTTGTTTATTTTACTATTTTTTTATTTTTTTATTTTATTTATGGTTGTTTATTGTTTGTTTGGTTTATTTAATAATTTTTTATGATGTTGATTGTAATAACCCCATTAGTGGGCTCATAGTGAAATCTTTAGTTTATTGTTTGTTTTAAAATTAATTAGTAAATTAGGTTTAATTTGGTAAAACTTTAATTAAAATTAATGGTGGTTGTAGTAAATCTAGGTTGCATGTAATTTAATTAGGGTTAGATATCATTGAATGCATGTTTTAATTGTTTTGTTTATTTTTTTTATGATTTACAAGCTTTGATTGTTTAATTTTATATTTTATTTTATTTTATTTATTTAGTTTATTTAATTTATTGATTTTTATGATTTTTTTATTTTGTTTTGTTGTGTTTTCTTTAAGCTCGTAATTTTTTAGGTTTTTAGATTAATTAATTAGATTCACTCTCCTTATTTAAATAGGTTTAATTTTTAATTAGGTTCAGGGTTAATTAATTAAAATGGATTTTAAGCCCATAATTAATTAGATTTTAAGTTAGAGATAATTAAGGCCCACCTAGTTAATTTAGACATAGGCCTACTTAGATTAATTTAATTAACTTAGATGTAGCCATTTAATTAGCCTCTTTTTCATAACTTGTAGAATTAGGATCATTTTAGATTTAAAATATGTAGAATTAAACCCACTATTTTAAATACTTCATAATTTGTAGACTTAGGCCCATTTTAGAATTAAAACAAATAGATTTAGGCTCATTTAATTTAAAATTGAATAGGAATGAGGCCCATTGGTCTTTTAGGCTCACTTGTAAATTAAAAGATGTAGATTTAACTCATTTAATTAAAATCAATGTAGATTAGACTAACTTAGGGATTATGAGTTTAAATAAATGCATTGTTTATATGTTTTTTCATGACTAGTTTGCCTGGAGTTGATTGTTAAAATAAGGGTTTATATGAAATTGCATGTAAATAGAGGATACGATAGTACTTCATAAAGTAATTCTAAAAGAACATGAAACTGAAAGAAGTTGGTATTCCGTATCCATAATCTTCTTGGTTGTGGTGCTAACTTTCTTTTAGGGAATCGAGTTATCACCACCATCGAATTGCTCCAGTTATATACTTGGACGCGCACTAAACCCGCCGTCTACAACAATACTGTAACATTATCACATAATGTTGAAAGTCATTGCAATAACAATATGCACATATTTAGCAAATTTGATTAAACACATTAAAATCATCTTCTGACGCTATAACTTGTGCCACCTAATTAATCACAAGAGGGGAAAGAAAGAAACAATTATTTAATGATATAATAAACTAAAAGTAAAACAAGATGCACCCTCTATGGATAAGATAATAAAATGCACAATAAGTTCAAGCAACAACAAAATCACGTTGTTGAGTAAAAAAAATCACCTGCCCACATGAAGTCTCTCCACAAATGCAATAGATGAGAATATTCCCACTATAATAAGAAGCAGTAGACTAAACATAGCTGCAAAAACTGGCCCCCTATTGTTAATGCACCATGTCTGTAGGTAGTAAAGTAACGCTGAGATCACAACTCCTTATTATATACACAACACAGATTGCTATTAGCTTAAGCAGACAGATGAATGCCAAAGTTGTTGCAGTAATAGACTTATTCAGAATTATATATCATGGTCTTCTTGACAAGGCTCTGCTTAGTGAAGCATGAATTTTCATTAGTTTAATAAAAGAGTTGCTCTGTGAACACCAGTACATCATATCCAGTTCTGGTAACAAAAGACAGAGGTAGCTTAATAGGAATTTACTCACACAATATATGATGGTCAGCATCTGCACATTCCACTATAATTTCCAAAGTGTTGGATTTCTTCCCAAAAATAGGGCAAGAAAAGAAGATTGAATCGATGTGAAAAAGCAAATCAATATGGTCAATGATAACCGAGCTAGGTATACCTTGTAAACCACAGTCTGCGAGAAGTATAACGTATATTATGAAGAATATCATCACCGACTTTCTAACTCTCGAAGTCTCTCTAATAATCTACAATAAAAAAGATAGCTCTAGATTATTTGTGCATTTTCAAGTTCCATTTTACAAACAGTTTTGAGTTGGGGGTGACCAAAACGTTCATGCCATGTTTGGATAGATGGAGCTTCTATGTGGTGAGCCGAAGGAGAGGTGGAATCAATTGTGTATAAGCCGCCCTTACTCGGTCCTTTTAACAGCATAGTCTTGGTTTCCTGATCTTTCACAAAAAAATGATTAGTATGGAACACAAAAAAGCAAGAATTATCTTTGGTAAATTTATTGATAGAAAGTAAGGATTTAGTGAGATGTGGTATATGCAAAACATTATTTAAATGTAGTGATTTATTGATCGTTTGCTACCTGAACTTGATCATTTCTGGGATAATCATTAGTGAGTGACAATGAGGATAAATCAGGTGTCATATAGTGAGTGGCACTCGTGTCGGGATACCGGGTAGAAGGAGATTCATGAAAGGGGCGATACTGGGAGGTAGGATAGGAAACGTGATTGGCTTGGTTCGGGGTGAAGACATTTTGAGTGTTGCGTTGATATCGACGTCTGCATATATCAGTTATGTGGTTGCGCAGACCAAAAATTTGACAGCGTGGTTTGCGTTGAAAGTTTGGAGGATTGGGATTGTTGGGTCGTGGTCGAGAGGACATGAAGGGGCGAGAAGATTGGAACTGGTTTGGGCGGAAGGATTGTGGTGAAGGAGATGTGGTAATGGCCACATTAGCTTGAGGAAGAGCAAGAACACTTTGCAGCAAAATTTCATGGGCAACTAAGTGGCCATGCAGTTCATGAAATGGAACAGGTTCTTGACGGAGATTCAATGCTGTGATAACTGAATGGAATTCACTACCGATGTTACGGTAGATAATGGCATTGAATTCGGCTTAATTTAGTGATCGTCCGGCAGCCTGGAGTTCATCGACAAGACCTTTTGCATGTTAGAGATATTGGGAAACCGGCATGTCATTACGTTTGAATTCTTGGAGATTGATATGTAACTAGAGTTGGCGATTTTGGTTGACAGCACCAAAAGCTTGACTAAGAGCATTCTAGACTTGAAATGAAGAAGTGAGGCTAATAACATAAGAGTACACTTCTTCTGATAGGGAAGATAAAAGCCATGTCATTAAATGCTGATATTTTGTAAACCAGGTTTGAAATTCTAGATTTGGAATCGATTCATTGGTATTAGAAGGGTTGGTTATTTCTTTCAGTGGAGATGGCTTAGTTCCATCAACAAATCCCATAAGATTTTGGTAGTTTAAAATAGGTAAAAACTGAGTTTTCCAAGCAAGATAGTTCTTGGAGGTGAGTTTAATGGAACAGGTGTGATGAGTAAAAGATGAAGCGGAAGGAATTGCAGGTGTGACGGAGTTTGAAGCTGTGGTTGAGGTTACCATTGCGTCGGTGTTGTTTGCCATTTTGCAAGTAGAGAAGAAAAAAGAAGTGATGGCAGCTGGGTAGTAGAAGAAGAAGGCAAATAAGAATTGAGAGATGTTTGAGCTCGAAGAGAGGGAAGGATTGGTGGCTATGATAATGCAGAGTTATGGTTCTGTATGGTGCGCTCTGATACCATGTAAACTCTAATTCAGAGTTCTGTTTTTGTATTGTAAACTTATTCAATATATATACACGTACAAATGGTTGATGATAATACAACGAAGACATAATAAAGCTAAATGAGAACAGTACATGAATGTGAAAAAGATAGCATAACACGTTCCTGATACTAGTGCCCATAATGATGAGAAACACGTTCATAAGGCACATGTGCCCATACTTCAATTCCACCAGTGTCCATTACTTTGTGTCTTTATGTCCGCCACATGTGTGTTATAATTTGATTGCTGATATTGCTCATTCTTTATGTTGTAATTTTCTTGATTTAACTTTCGGGCATAAAGTTAGTAACTAGCTAAACTACTTTATGTTTTAGTTTAAGGAAAATTTCCAATAAAATTCAACAGATTAAACTGTTCCTCCGTACATCTACATTCTAGCCAATCAAAGTGTTCATGTGGTTCTCTATGTAAGTGATTAGTTGCTCAAGAAAGGAATGAGTTTTCCTTTAAATTTCAGTTGCAATGATTAAGCAATCATCATTAATCTCTGCTTTAAGTATTTAAAGCGTTAAATTCTGGTTTAGAATCAAGCTTCAGAGTTCGTTAACTTTCAGACCTGTATCACTAGGCATCTACATAGTGATCAAGTGGCGGCAAGTCATTAGGTCTACAAGCATTATATTTTCCGATCGAGGCTTATAGATTAAACAATTTTGGCTTCATGCCAAGTCCACAAGTTTATTTACACTCATGTCTGTGTATACATCAGATTAGTGATAACTACAGTTGCTTATGTAAAAGTCTCGGTATTTCATAGTCGAATTCAAATGAAGTTTTATTAGAATTGGGAAAATGGTCCTATTTATCCTTAACTATAGACCAATTTTCTAAATAATTCTATCTTTTAATTTGTATCAATTTAGACAGTTACTTTTTTTTTAACTTCTTTCAATATTATTTAGCCTTCATTAATTGGCATGCGTAATTATTGACGTGACTTGTTGATGTGTCAAAAACAGTACTGATGGAGCAAGGAGATCAAAACAGTGTCATTTTAGTCAAGACCAAAATAAAAAATAGTCGGTCCGATTCAGTTGAAATATTAGTGATAAACTGAACAAATCGAACCATAAACTCCATATAATTCAAAATATTTTAGAAATTAACTACGGTTCAATTTAATTATATTTTTTTACAATAAAAAACTGAACCAAATTGAAAATATTTTGGTTTTTCAAAGTAAAAACTGAACTAAATTTTTTTACATCTTAAACTGAACCGAACCAATTTAGTTTTTAGTTATTTTTTCTCACCCCTATTTGCTCCGTCAACATTGTCTTTGACACATTAGCAAGTCATATCATCAATTACACATGCCAATTGAAAGTTGGATAAAATTGGAAGAAATCAAAAAATTAACTGTCTAAATTGATACAAGTTAAAATATAGGATTAATTAGAAAATTGGCATATAGTTGAGGTGAAATGAGACCATTTCCTCAATTGGAATTTCATTCTAAATGCAAAACAAAATTTGAAGCTCATATATATAGATATATAACAAACAACAAACAACTAAGGAGTTTAAAATTTATATAGAAAAATTACAAGGGAAATTTGCATAGAACATAAGGAAGAGAAGGATCAAGAAACACTCACAATCTTTACCAAAATTCAGGTCTTGATCCTCCCTAATGGATGACTTGACTACACATTTAGATTAAAAGCCATGAATGACTTTCATTAATCAAAACTTAAGTCTTGGTATTATCGGTTTGCATGTCTTAGAAGCTAAGTCTTTGGTTGTAGTTGAGCTTGTTCTTAAAATTTCAAATTCGATTTTTACTTGAGGACAAAAAGAAACTTTAGTGTGGGGAAATTTGATGTGTGTAATTCTTTACATGTATTTGAGTTGAATTTTAATGAATTTTGAATGATTAATTAGATTAATTTGGGTAGTATTTTGATTTAATTAGGAATTATTTTAGTTTAATAGTTTTGTTTAGGTTTTACTTATTTTTAGCATAATTTTAGTTTGATTAGGAATTTTATTTAAGTAAATATTAATAAGTGTTTCCATTTTTGTAGGAGATTTAGCAAATCAATTCCATAAGGAGCATGGAATAAGTTGGCATGGCTATGACACGGGCATGTCAATGCAGTTTCCTATACTGGAAGAGGGAGTAAGCTCGTATGACTTAATATATGGCCATGTCAATGTCGTGTCTGTTACCAGACCAGGAATGCCAAACAACACGGTTGCCACACGGTCATGCGTGAACCTATACAAGTTTCTGTCCGCTTTGAAAACTTCATGATTTTAAATAGCTTGGCTTGAGCACGACCATGTCAAAGTCGTGTCGAAGAGTTGCAATGCGACACTAGATGTAACACGGCCATGTTGAAGCTGTGCCAAAGAAAAGGAAATTTTTCTTAGCAAAAAGGGAAAAGAATTCAAGGGCAAGGAGGTCTTATATCAGGCTTTACCTATATAAGGGGATATAGAGGAGTTATTTAATTCATTCGGGGGAGCAATCCTTGAAGCAGAAGATCGAAGAGGAGTCACAAGATTCAAGAGATTTATTCATACTTTCTTCTTCATCTTTTATTCTTTTAATTATGTTTGTGATTATCACCACAATTATATGTGCCTAAACTCTTTTTAGGGTTTAGGTTAGGAGTAGCTATTCTATAATATGATTGAACATAAGGTTTATTAATTTGATTTTCAATTAATTCTATGAGTGGCACTTAATGTATACTTTCATTCTTGGCCAACTTGTTTGCATGTTTATGGGTAGATTAACCAACAATAGTTAGGGGAATTTATTAGCTTAAAACTCATAGGACTTAGACCACTCGACCATAAGAGTAGGCGAGCTCTTTGGGGGTAAAACAATTATTAAGGAACTTAACGAGTTTTGATTAATTTCTTAATCACAAGAGTAGGTTAAACTTTAATATTAACATGCTTAATTAAACTCGAGAGAGTCTTTAGGTATTTTAAAATAATTACCCTTAACTGAAATCAATGTTTTTAATTATTAAGAGTTCAAGATCGGATTGGAATAGTAAAATTAAACCTAGGCTCTATGTTTTAATTATTTGATTTCAATTTAGTTTGATTTTCTTTGATTTATATTTTATTTGCTAAATAACCTTTTTATTTAATTTGCTATCTAAGATTATAAGTAGGAATATTAGTACTCAATATATAATCCCTATAGGAACGATAATATTTTATACTGCAATTCACGATATGTGCGCTTATGGGTTTTAAACGCAACAGCATGTGGCAAAGGTTATGGTGTTGGTGGTGACAACAGTGCTGGTGTAGCCACTATATCAAGAGACTGTGGTGGTGGTGGTGGTGGAAGTGGCGAAAGTCATGGTGGTGGTGGAGATAATTGAGGTTATAGTGGTGGTGCAGCCACTATATTAGGAGGCTGTGGCGGTGGCGGTGGTGGTAGTGGTAGCGGCAAAGGTTATGGTGTTGGTGGTGCTAGCCGAGGTTATGGTGGTTGAGGAGGTTATGGTAATGTCAAAATATTAATTAAAAAACTTGAAAAAATTGTGCATTAGGTGAATTTATGGGGTTGTCATGCTCATAGTGTTGTGGGAGGTCAACCTCCACATAGGTCCTTCCATTATCATTCCGAGTACTTAGATAGGTACCGTTCTGTTACATGTTGATGGATCTCAACTATGAGTGCTTGCTTGGGAGTAGCTATATGTACTGAATTTTATTATCTCAATCAATTAGCTTTTAAAATTATTTAATAAATTTGTCTAACATTTTCTTTTCTTTATGACATATATGCTGATGCTTTTGAGCATATGTCATTGATTTGAGATGTAACTCAGGCTAATCGGATAGCTTGTACTGCGCAGATTAGAATTAATGACTATAAGAGCAAAGTTAGCGATGATATACCATGCCCCCAACTTGCACCAGCACTTGTTCCATTATAGAACATTACAAAATGTTGGATCTATTGATGAGGAGACTATTCAACGTTATTAGTGTCGTGCGTGAAGGCGTGCTACAGCTCAAATACCTCTACCATCATTAGGTACATTTTGTCCTGTTCATCTGCCTGACTCTGTCTATACACAAATGCCATATGTCTCATTTACTGAGGACATTAACCTCTCAGCTCCATTTGCCGATGTTAATGCTCCATCTTTATCTTTCATTCCTACCACTCATTTTCTCTTTTCTCATCCATCCGGTCTATCTATATCACCACTAGGCCAAACTCCTCCTTCCAAATTTCATCAATTTTAATCCATCCGATCCATTTGCACCACCTCCTCAGATGACACCGATTTTTTATTCCACAATGACTTTTCTTTCAAGACTCAGCACTCCACTTCAAAAATCGACACCACAATTATAGTTTGCGCCTCCGACATGAGCAGATCTATTTGCCCCTCGTGATATTACTGCTGCTTTTGATGATGATGATGATGACGACGACAATGATGATAATGACGACGACAATGACAATCATGGTAATTCTTATGGTGGTGGAGGAACATCTATTTCATCACAATTTATTAATATGAGTTCTAAACAAATTGCTCAGTGATGGAATTTAGGTTTAAGATCAAAAGTTCGAAAAAAATTATTATACCTAATTTATTTTTATTTTCTAAATTTATCTTTTTATTATTTATTTATCATTAAATATCACTCTCATTTTCTTATAAATATTTTGCCCTCTTATTGAAATAATAGTAATAGTAAGATTAATAGTAATAGTAATAGTAATTGTAATAGTAATAATAATAGTAGTAATAGGAATAGTAGTAATAATATGGTGTCATTTTAGAGAAAATAACTATTTTGAAGTGACATTTTGATTTCAGATGTGAGTGAACGAAGAACACTGTATCATTGTGATCTCATAGTAAAAAATTAATGCATATATTTACAAATAATAAATAATATTTGGTCCCCACATACCTAGTCTAGTGGCCAGGATGCCTGAGGGACACCAGTGGGTTTCGGGTTCGAGACCCACCTCTCCCTTCCCCAATCCCCTACTTTGGTCAAAAAAAAAATATTTGAAAATAATATTTTCATCAAGAATAATATTATACATCCATTATTAGTCACAATATAATAATAATAAAATAATATTATTATTATTAAATTATAATATATTTTATTAATAATATTATTATAATATAATAATAATAACAAAAATTCTGATCAATTCCGTAGTTTGACTAGCAGAATTATAA